>CAWVQA010001191.1:5000-17500 GCA_963932145.1 Acanthosepion lycidas | reverse complement strand
AAGAATTACATTATATCCGTTGAAATTTGGACCAGTATACTCAGCTTGAGTGCCATATTGACAACACTTCAGCTGTAGCCTCCAACCATCTTCTGAGGTCTATGCTTTACTATTTGAACAAGACGGTAAATAGGATATGAACAGTGTTGTTTTGTTAAAAGCACTGTAACAAGGAAGGTAATATTTTAACTCAGAATGATAGCTTAAAGAGGAATACAAATAATACAAATAATAAGTGATGTATACTTATGCTTTATAGATTATGCAAAAGCATTTGGTAAAATACGTCATTATGAATGGCTTGAAATGCAAGGTTTTGTGATGTCACTGAACACTCGTTGCCACTTTTGTGATGTCACTGAATACTTGTCCCTTTCATAATGCTCGTTGTAGTAGAGACTTTGTAATCACAGATATAATTATAGTAACCCCGTTGAATGGTACTGGTGTTAGATGCCTTCGAATAATACTCACACTTATAGTACTTGCTCGATAATTCTCGCTTGAATAGTAGCCACCAAATAATAATCTGTATAGTGATCTGAATAGAGAATAGTGATCTGAATAGTATTAGGGGATAGAATAGAAAGAGTGATCAATTAGACACCATGCTAATTCCCATATGTACTCTTCCTATGCCATCACGTGATCTACTTATTCAAAATGGGATTGCCTGTGTTTGCTCTCTGGTGATCCGTGTTCAAACTACAGTGTCGGCAGCGACACTTTATTCCTATATAACACAAGGTAATCTCTACTTCATGAGTAGGGCTGCTGAAAACACACCTGAACGATTTCCTTGCAAAGTGGAAAGAGAAAGATTCTGTCAAAATTTTTTTATTTTGTTTTTTTGGGGTCAAAATCGCATATGTGACCTTTTATGGTTTCTTTATAACATGCATCACATGAAAATGAATTTATTCATCTTTTTTTCTTTGTTATTATTCTATTTATTGGTTTTATTTTCTTTTTCCCACAGTTCTACAGAAGGATGTTGAGAATCTCAAGAACTGAACATATGAGTAAAGAGAAAATTTTGGGGAAAATGGAAACAAAATGGACACATACTTAGATTCAGAAAGCGACAATTGAAATATCTAGGGCACATTATAAGGAAAGAGTGCCTGGAGAATTTACTGAACATGTTGATGTCAGGAAAGAATGATAGAAAGCAGTAAATGACCTACCTAACAAGCTTGTGTAAATGGTTAGCAGAACAGGAATCAAGAGAGATAGCAAAACCTTACTAAGAGCTACAAATGATTGGAAGTTATGGAGTGTTATGATTACCTATGTCCTGAAGGGCACATAGAAGAAGAAATTTTTCTAAGTGTCTTGAATTGATCAATCAAAAAGGTGTTGTTTTAGATTGGGACAACACCAGACCTCACATCTCTTTGCAGACCAAGCAAAAATTTGTACAATTTTATTGGGATGTTCTATTGTACATCTCCTACTCACCTGATTTGTATCTTAATTTTACCAATTATTGCAACAAGATTCTCTCAATGGAAAGAACTTCAATTATCTGGAAGACTGTAAAAAAACATTTTGGCCAGTTAATCATCCAGAAAGATGCCAACTTTTGGGAGGCCGGAATCACGAATCTGCCTCAAAGATGGCAAAAGGAAGTGGAAGAAAATAGTGCATATTTGGTTGAATAAGAATGTCTTTGAAATTCACTTAAAAATGTTCCAAATTTTTGCTTAGTCCCAATATATGTGTATAATCCTTCATAAATTTAAATCATTAGACTAGTATGGAGGAGCCAAAATGTCCAGACAACTTTTTTTTACAAGGTTAAAAAATGCTCAATATAATAGTAAATAAATTATAGACTAGATGCTATATTTATATATAGTCTATATACTCACATATCATGTGACTTTTGAAGACCTTGAATTGTGAAGGTAATTTGACTACAGGAAATGGATATATAGTTCGGTGTAGTCAAGGCCATAAGTATGTTTGCTAATTTTATATTTTGTTTGACATAACCCCCCTTAAAATTAGCTACAAAATTAGGTCTTCAAAAGTCACATGATACATGAGCATATATGGTATATATATATATATATGTGTGTGTGTGTGTAGGGGGTAGGATGTAGAATAGTATCCAAAACAAAAGTGGAAATAATCGCACTAAAAGTGGAAAAGTATTTTTAATGACAATGTGTTTTGCCATCTTCAGGTCAGAATAAAAGACAAAACTGTAGGTAAGGAAAATGTGTAGCTATTTTTTAGGTTCAGAGGGGCAATAAATTAAATTACCTTATCAGATTCAATGACCAGAAAGTGTTATTTTTTTTTTTTTTTTTTTTAAGAGATGTTGATGTTTGCTGGATTGGAAATTAGCCCACTCAATGCTAAACTTAAAGCCTACAAAATCCACAAAAGAAAAATGGAAAAATCCACAGATAATAATAATCCCAATAAACATGACAAAATTAAGTACATAATCCTACTTACCAATTCTGTGACAGCCACCATTGAAAATAACATTCAAACTTTACCTAAAATTCCTCAACACAACCTCTAAAACATTAACAGATATAATTAGTAGTATGATATTATAAATATTATATTTAATAGGAGATATATTCATTTATCACCCGGTTCACACTCCTCCCCAGTCTTTTGAATAGGAGTAGAGTTTTGTCTATTGTTTCCTGTTTAGGGTGGGTTTCCATTTCCTTATAAAGTCTTCTCATTTGATTTAATTCCAGGGGCATTATCACTTGTTTGGGATGAAATAGGTAACACTATATGAAATAGCTACAACAATAGGGCAGAAATATACAAAATAGATTGTACAAAATGTCCAGTGGTGTACATCTGCAAAACATCTAGAAACCTAAAAAAAGACTATATGAACATCATACAGGTAGTTTACCATAACACATCTATCCATAATTTCAACTTAATAAATGCCAGTTTGATTAGTAGGGAAAATGATTCACTAAGAAAATGCATTGAAAGTCTACTAATCTGTTTAGTGGTCTAATTTCAAAATACATTATTTTTTGTAATCGCTTCACCCCAAGGAAGGCAGTAAAGCCACTAAGACGCAAGAGTCTACTGAGTATGAAAAAATAAGAAAAAGACAAACGGAACAAGAACAATATAAGAGAAATCAAGAAGACAGTAGATAACATTGCATTTAAATTTTTGAAGATCAAAGTTGGTTGGGAAGCATGGAACCAGAAGAGATTTCCACAAGTGAAAAGAATCTGTTAGCAGAGAACTTATGGTTGCATCTAGCAAAATTAGTTGTAAATACATGTGACCTTGTTGTCAATCTCATACTGTCTTAAAGTCTCCGTATGATAGCAATTTATCTTGGGAGCAGTCCTTTCTTTAAACATGTTTTATTAAATAGAATGGAATGTCTATTAAATGTTTTATTAATTTACCCTGTTGTTTTATGTCAATTGAAAGTTGTAAAATCACTTGTGGAAATTTGGTGTTATGTCCTTTATGCTTTCAATGAAAGAAGCTGAAAAATAACATATTTTAAGAAACAAATATGATTTCTGATATATATATATTTCCATATATATATATATTTGGTTGGATTGATGTGAGACATCAATCCAACCAAATATGTTAGCTATCTCTGAAATTCAGCGCTTTCTAATAAGTACCGCGCATAAAATATATAAATAATAATATATATAATATATTACATATATATATATATATATATATATATATATATATATATATATATATATATATATATAAAATTATAAATCACTACAAAAATATCCATTTTGTTTCAATACTTCTGGTGTCTTATCAAGTGATGGTGTTGAAAGTAGAATAGCACCACTTATTCTACTTTCAACACCATCACTTGATAAGACAGCAGAAGTGTTGAAATAAAATGGCTATTTTTGTATTGATTTTATAACATAGTTATGTTATAATTTTTGAATAAATTATATTTACTCTTCTCTGTACTAGGCACTCTTTTGAGAATAGTACTTTTTGGTTACTGGAATTTATTCCATATACACCAAGTCTATACTTGGGTATATATATATATATATATATATATATTTTAGGATATTGCAACAAAAACATATAAGTATCACTACACAATTGCAGTCATGCTTCAACACATAACAATGCGTCTCCTCAGGCGATTATAAATTACTGGTGAGTGAACAATTAATTTGGTTTCAAAAGCAAAATACATCCTCTTCTTGCTTGGGGAGAAATGTTTAAAATATATATATATATACATACATACATCCAAATCACACCATTCTGTCTCGCACCAAAATATATATATATATATATATATATATATATATACAGGGTGTGATAGGTAAATTCTCACTATTTTATATTTTTAATTTCACGCATGTGCATTGTTTGTTTTTGATTTTGTCAACTTTTGGGCATAGTCTGTGAGAAAAAAAAGTGCCATGACACAATTCCCTCTGCCAGAAATTTGGAAACAGCAGGCTGTACTGCTTGACATTCATTCCTGAAGCTTCAATACAAACATTTCAGAGTGTTTGGGTGTCAAAATGAGGACAGTACAGAAGATTTGGAAAGAGTTGGATGAGTCTAATGGTGATTAAAAAGGTACAGTATCCCAGAAAATCACTATGATCATCCTGAAAAGAACTCCTGAATTTGTTGTTGAGGGCCTCAGACTCAACACAGAGGCCTATATCAAATGCCTTGAGGAGGTATTGCTGCCCTGGGTCAGAAAGTTAGCTGCTGGAAGACCCTATGTCTGGCAGCAGGACTCTGCACCATTCTACACAAGCAGGAGAACTCAGTCATGGCTATCAGACAATTTCTGTGACCACATAACCCATTACATCTGGCCAACTAATTTCCCAGACAGCGACAGCCTTGATTACTATGTGTGGGTCACAGTTCAGAGATCAACAAAACTCCTTGTAACACCAAAGAAGAACTGAAGACAAGGATTATGGCATCATTCCCCTATTCCTGGCAGATCTACTATTATCACAGTGTGGGATATCTACTAACAAAACTGATAGAAAGAAAAAAATCTGAATGCAATCGGCTTGATTAAAAAAAAAAAAAATTTAAATTTAAAATTCCCAGCTTCCGTCTTTTGTACACATGTGTAGTCGCAACCAACATAACAAATCTAGTCCATGAAGTCTTAAAGGATGAAACACATCATGGGAAAAGTTTGTTCACTTTGTCAAACATTTTTCCCCATATATATATATATACACATATATATATATATATATATATATATATATATACATATACAAACAATAAGAGAATGGTTTTGTAAAAAAATACACACTCTAGATCCTATTCTTATTAATGGCAATGCATATATCAGATATCAGTAATTACAAACTCCCCAACCCTCACCAAATTCCCAATCCATCAAACAGCCTATCAATAAGATGGACAGCATTCCATGTGTTGTAGATCATCTTGATAAGATTTTAGTTTGAGCAAAGCCATTAGCTGATAAGTAAGCAAGCCTGAATTGTGGCTTAAAATACTGATTTCTTTGTCTCACAGCAAGTCTAGCAGAAACCAAGGCTCTATTGTTAACATGGATTTTCTTAAACAAGTATTCAAGCTGATCCAGCATAAACAGGGATCTTCAATGTCTTTCTAAGATGATCTGTTTTGACTGAGTTGAGTTTTGATTGTTATTGTTTAGCACTTGGTGATTATGGCTGGGATGAGACTAAAACTAAATAAATAAATAACAAATCAATAAAGAATTCTGCAGGCATTTTCAGAATGATGCCAAAGCAACCCTTAACAGTATTTTCTTTTATATTTTGAATTCTTCACAATCTGATATTTTTTCAATGCTGATACCATTTTTACAAGGTACTCTTTAGTGTGAAAAACACAGTAAATGGGTACATTTATTTTTTTTGTATTAAAACCACTCTGTTTATTAATTTTAAACTTTTTGACCCTTTAAATGATTTTCCAATCTTCTCTTTTATTAATACCCCCCACCTCCACCTGTCTATTGGATATTGTGAAAATCTTGACCTCATCATTATTAATACCCCAGGCACCTGTGTCATTAAATTTTGGTAAATCAATTCTTTTTGTTTGAATTTCTAGGATCAGGAGTTATCATTATTTACACCATTTATATGTAGACTATTGTCCTCAACTTTATTGTTTTTATCATGTTTCAGCTGTTGTGTCCTCTGGCCTTCTTCAGATATATTGATCTGGGTAACCTACAGTGAATTCCAAACTGAACTGTTTATTTAATCTGTTCTTGTTCCACTGCTCATGTCTGGGGAGGGTTGGGATTAGTTCTTATTTTATTTAACACTTTAGTTATTTCTCACTGTAGAGACATTAGTTTAGTGAGTAACAGTATTGGTTTTTGAATTTGGTGACAAAGTGGTTTCGAGTTAAATCCTTGGGTTGGCCGGGGTGGGGTGTATTTTGAACCAAAAAAGGTGACAAACAGTGAGTGATCATAAGTAAGTTTTGAGCTGATACAAAATTCTATAAAATATATTAGAATGAAGTCGACCTTTGGAAATACCTATAACTGTTTCTTTCTATCCTTTTTAACTGACTAATGCTTACAAAGACTGATTTATTACTCATGCCCATAAAGTTTATTCTATGGCCAATGCTGAAGAGGCTGGTAAAATGGTCAGCTCCTTGTGCCACACACACCAGAATGTATCTGACTCCTACCACATTCTATTTTTGCAAAAGTCAGATCATATGAAAAATGGAAGATTGCTGCCATTTCAGGATTTATATATTTATATTTATATGTACAGGGTATGATCGGTAAATTGTTGCTATTTTATATTTTTAATTTCATGCATGCACATTGTTTTTTTTTTGGTTTTTTTTTATTTTGTCAACTCTATAGTATAGTAGAATCTATTGGGCACCATCTGTGAGAAAAAGAACACCACGGCAGAATTCACTCCACAAATAATACAAATACAATACAAATATTTCAGAGTGTTTGGATGTCAAAATGAGGACAGAGCAGAGGATTCAGTTGGATGAGTCTAATGGTGATTATGAAGGTACAGCAGCTCAGAAAACTCACTCTGGTCGTTCTGAAAAGAACTCCCAAATTTGTTGGTGAGGGCCTCAGACTCAACATGGAGGCCTACATCAAGTGCCTTGAGGAGGTATTGCTGACCTAGGTCAAAAAGGTAGCTGATAGAAGACCCTAGCAACAGGACTCTGCACCATGCTACACAAGCAGGAGAACCCAGTCATGACTCTCAGACAATTTCTGCGACCACATCACCTCATACATTTGGCCACCTAAATCCCCAGACTGCAGCCACCTTGATTATTATGTGTGGGGCACAGTTGATTGAGAGACCAACAAAACTCCTTGTATCACTAAAGATGAACTGAATGAAAGGATGATGGCAGCATTAACCAACTTATACAAGGAGACCGTCCAGAAGAGATGCAGGAGATTCTGATGTCATCTGGAGTCTGTGGTAGAAGTCAGTGGCAACTTTATTGAATAAATTTACTCTTTAGTATTTCAAGATATCTTTGTGTAATTTTGGTAAATATATCTGTTAAAATGTTAGTGTTATTTTCATTTTTGTGTAATTTAGACAACAATTTGTCCATTGCATTAAATATTTACTTAACTTGTCCCTATTCTCAGATTTTTAGAGATCACATCCACTCATCAGGACGCATGATTGAAAAATTCTAAAAGTACTATTTACTATTAACGATCTATCTCACTGATCAATCCTCACTTTCCAGCCTTTCCATCCTACAACCCATTTCTCACAGACAAATTTTGCAAACCTCTCACTGCTCTGTTACTATTTATATGGCAAATATTCTGATGAGCTATATGTTCCTTAGTTGTATTAATTCAAACCTTTATTGTTAAAACATGCCATACCATCTATCTATAGGGGTTTCAATCATTCCCATTCCTATTGTATTCCATTAGTAAAAAGGACATTCCATTCAAACTTTTTTTTTCTATAGAACTGCTGCTTTGTGAAACAGTTCCTTGAATGGACGTTTCTTCAACTTTGCAATTTTAACATTTTCAAATTTTGGGTCAACTGTTATTTACTCCCAACAACTTCATTCAGTAACCCTCTACTTCGAGTGGTTCTTGGGCCTTCTTAGAAGCAAGTATTGAACTTGTAAGTTTTTATTAAAATTTCATAAGTTATAAGAACCAGATACCTCTGGGCATGCAATATCAACTAGCCTAAACCCCAAATTAGTAAATCTATCTACTTAGTAATGTCATACAATACCTTTTCTGTTACAATAATTTTATAACTATGAATGACTATGTTCAAAATAAAACATTTTTCTTTCTGTTAATATGCAAAGAAAATAAATAAACTCAATGTGAATTGTGTTTTTATAGGAGATAGTGTTAGAATGACATGCAACTGATTATATTTGAATATTTTCTAATGGATTTTATGATCAATAAATTGTTCGGACATCTTTGCCTTGTGGAAATAAATGTTCTGGGATGGGGAACTAGCATAGTACCCATAAAAAATAAAGAGATTATTTATGCAGAGATTGGCACATTTGCCTTGGATCAGTATCTGCATGTTCTGAAAGGATCAAAGTGTCATTACCCAGCAGATTTGACTAGGATCAGAATCTTATATCTGTCTACTCTGTGAAAAATCAATCTCTCTCTCTGTTTTCTCTATCTCTCTTTCTCTCTTTTTCTCTCTCTCACACACACAAACACACACACATGCATTTTGTTATTTTTAATTTATTTTGTTTAAACATTAGTTTTAAACAAAACAAATTAAAAATAACAATATGTCAGATATAATCCATTTCCAAAAAAATAAATGGTCTTTGTTTACATTAGAATATGATACGGAGCAGATGTAGATGTTTCAAGAATCGCAGAGAAGTGAGTGATCAAAAGGCACTATTCTCAATTTGTTTGAGTGAAAGTCCTATGTGACTGAGCAGTCGAAAACGTCAGATCCAGTGATGGTTTCCCCATAGCGGGTGCAGGTTCAAAACTTGTTGGAGGATGTACATTTTTCTGACCAGATTTCTTGAATAATCAGGCTGGTAGAGGGAGCTATATAAAAAAAAAATAATGTTAAATTAAAAACAGAGCTTCTACTTGAACATGAGTATCCTTCAAAAATAACATTTAAACAAAATAAATTAACAATAACAATATGTCAGATTTAATTCATTTCCTAAATACGTATGTATGTATGTATGTATGTATGTATGTAGAGTTAATAGGCCTGTTTATGAAATTTTAGGAATAAAAAGACAACAAAATGATAACGATATTGCCAATAAGACTGATGATATTTATTATATATTAGGCTTTTGATTAAATTGAGGCACAAAGAGAAACATTTTAAAGATGGTATGTATATATATATATATATATATAAGCACTGGATGGGCATTTCGTTCTTTTTTAGGGCCTTATCAGTAGCATGCATCCACTACTGAAAATTGAATCTGGACCCTTATGAATCTGGACTGTCATACCTCTGGCCCAGCAGCCCTCAGTGATGAAGAGGAAACTAACTAGACTCAGTTTCCTCTTTGTCATTGAGGCCTGCTAGCCCAGTAGTATTACGCTTGCATTGTATCATAACGGTTTCGGTTCTGTTCTCGGTAGTTGATGCACACTGCTGATAAGTTCCCAAAACAGGACAAGACATTTGGTCCAGTGCTTTCTGCATTCTGTTGAGGATTCTTGTTCTAAACTCGATGAATTATTATGTGAAATTATTCAAATCTCCAAAAATTTATATTAAATATATATCAATATATATATATATATATATATATATATATATATATATATATTGATAAATATAATTAAATATTCGCTAAACTTGTCCCTACTCTGAACTTATTGGGACACATGATTGACATTTCTAAAAATAATATTTACTGTTTATTATGATTGTTCTATCTCTTGATACTGAGCACCATAATTACAAAATCTGCTTACCTTAAAAATGTCATTTCCAAAAATGCTCTGGTTGACCATATTTTTTTGACAAAACACACTCTTTGTTATTGTTTTATATATATAAAAAGTTGTATGTATGTGCATCAAAGGAGGGGGTGTAGAAAAGTTCTCAGTTCAACCCTTTTCACAAAATCTGAAAAAAATAACCAAACATTGGATTATTTTTTTTAACCACATTTTCGGTGACTGAGATCCTTTCAGGTACCCTCCAAATATATATATATTGGCTATCCTATTGGCCTATGCCTATTGCCTACACCTATTGACTGCGACTACGACGAGTATCAGTTCCATTACTGCTACCTGCTAGATTGTTCTACTCGGTTACAGTAGCCTAAATCACTTAGCTACTTTGATCAAATATATCCCTTTCCAGGACAGACAGACATATATATATATATATATATATATATATATATATATATATATGTGTGTGTGTGTGAAATGTGTATCAACATAAATATAACTAATGTTTGTCTGACAATTGCAAAAGCATGAAACCCAGGGTCACAAACTCATATCAATCCATCTATATATGTGTGTGTGTATACCTATATGCATGTATACAACTTGCTTGTGAATTTATTTTTATAAACGATTTCATGATTTTATAAAGGAATTGATTTTCAATTCAATTCCAACTTCAATATCCCCTCAAGATGTTGGCAGTCATAATTTACTCTCCTTTGTAGATATTAATACATTTTTTCTTTTTAATGTCTTTCCTAACCTCTGTTCTGACATCCCTTTGTGCAAATTTGATAGTTAGGTTATGCATTGTTTTCTTCTGTCTCTTTTGTATTAAATTTTCCAAACCTTTTTCCTCATTATGCGCCCTAGGAATTTCAACTATCTCTTCCTTATGTTAAATATAAGTGTTCTTTTGTTTTCCATTTTCTTTAAAATTCTGCCCCACATATTTGGTTTATAGTATTCTCAGTATCCTTCTGTACAGCTATTTTTCTCTGGCTTCAAGTCTCATCTTCATTCGTGATGAGATTGTCCAGCATTCACTGCTATATAGGAGGTCTGATAATTATTCTTAAAATACCACTTTATTTCAAAATTGATCACATTCAAAATGTTGGAACACATACTCAAACAATGTTTAATCATTTTAATACTTTCATTTTTCATTGGATGTTCCAACACAGCAACCTTGTATCCAAGATGTTTTTGTCCTTCTTATCATGTCTCTGCACCACACCCATCTACTGTTGCACACAGAGCCTAGCCTGGGGATGTTATGGTTTTAAGGTTGTTAAGTGTGAATCAAGTTTGCTCCAAACTAGAAGATGCTTAATTGTTTGTAATTGCCCGCATTGAGATCAACATCAGTGGAATATCCCCATTTCTGGAAGTTGGTTCTACCGTGAACAAGAGCTGTTCAAAGACAATTCTGACAGGACCAGAAAGACCAGGAATCACTGGAGCCAGCAGAAGGGATTTTGTATGGTTGAGAGAGAGCCTGTGTTCCTTGCTGTTAAGGTGGCTGCACCGCAAGGACTGATGAAGACTAGGAGCTCCTGTTGTCCAGTGGAGCATTCATGTCATGGTCCCCATCAGATGAGTTCTCTCATTTACAGTTCCTTCCCCCATGCTACTATGTCTTTCTTCAAGAATGACTTATATCTATATATGTACGTGTATGTTTGTATTTTGGCTTCTTTAATAATTTTTGCCAAGATATGAATTGGTATGGGAATTAGAAATATAATGCCTGGAAGAGAAAACAGGCAAATGTTTGAAGGTGATTACATTTTGATAGGTTGCCAATCAAGTGACTGCCATCCATTATTCGATTGGCTATGAGACCAATCAGCAAACAGATGGTACTCTTAGTATGTTCATTAAAAGACACAGGTGAGATACTCTGTCAAGGTGAGTAATAATGGCTACACCATGTGTTGAGTGAGTGAGTAAATGAATTGCTAAGGAAAGAAAAGAATGAAATGAATCAATGAATAAAGAGTTGGAGTCAAAAAGAAGTGGAGAAAAGGAAAAAAAGGTAAAAAAAAAAAAAAAGAGCAGAAATGCAGGAGAATTAATGAAGAAAATAAAGAGAAGGCATGAGTGACTGAGAGAAAAATGAAGGAAGAACAGAAAAAGAATGTGAGAAGAGCAGAAAAAAAAGGGTGAAAACAGATAAAGTGGAAAAGAAAGATGAAGAGGAAAGGAAAGAAAGAAAGAAGAAGAAACACTATACTAGAGAAAAAAAGACAACAAGAAAGATGAAGAGAGTAGGAAAAAGAAATTAAGAAAGGAAAGGAAGAAAGAGAAAATAAAGACTGGAAAAGGAAAGAAAGGAGAAGAAACACTATACTAGTGAAAAAAGACAACAGAACAGAAAGAAAGGCAAACAGACAAATGTTGGTAAAATCTAAAAGCAAAAAACTTAGAAAAGAAAGTGAGTGTGAGAATGAAAAAGGAAAAGAAGAGAAGAAAAAAGAAAGAAAGAAGTGGAAATAACAATATACTAGAGAAAATAGAAAAATAA
>CAWVQA010001189.1:0-41985 GCA_963932145.1 Acanthosepion lycidas | reverse complement strand
ATGTTTTTCAAACAGTTATTGATATTTACAAACTAGCGTTAAAAAGTAGTCAAAAACAGCTCGATTTTGCATGTAAATCGCTATGAAATTAAAAGTCGTGTAAAACATAAAATCTTAAATAAAACTTTGTCAAAACTTTTGAAAACTAGTTAAAAATCAATAAGTTTTTGATTGATTTCATATCGATTTTCAATAATTTCATTGTTTTTCTAATGTTTTCAAACAGTTATTGATATTTACAAACTAGCGTTAAAAAGTAGTGAAAAAAAGCTAGATTTTGCATGTAAATCGCTATGTAATTTAAAAGTTGTGTAAAACATAAAATCTTAAATAAAACTTTGTCAAAACTTCTGAAACTAGTTAAAATCAATAAGTTTTGATTGATTTCATATCGATTTTCAATAATTTCATTGTTTTTCTAAGGTTTTCAAACAGTTATTAATATTTACAAACTAGCGTTGAAAAAGTAGTGAAAAAAGCTAGATTTTGCATGTAAATCGCTATGTAATTAAAAGTTGTGTAAAACATAAAATCTTAAATAAAACTTTGTCAAAACTTCTGAAACTAGTTAAAATCAATAAGTTTTGATTGATTTCATATCAATTTTCAATAATTTCATTGTTTTTCTAATGTTTTCAAACAGTTATTGATATTTACAAACTAGCGTTAAAAACTAGTTAAAACAGCTAGATTTTGCATGTAAATCGCTATGTAATTAAAAGTTGTGTAAAACATAAAATCTTAAATAAAACTTTGTCAAAACTTCTGAAACTAGTTAAAATCAATAAGTTTTGATTGATTTCATATCGATTTTCAATAATTTCATTGTTTTTCTAATGTTTTCAAACAGTTATTGATATTTACAAACTAGCGTTAAAAAGTAGTTAAAAAAGCTAGATTTTGCATGGAAATCGCTATGTAATTAAAAGTTGTGTAAAACATAAAATCTTAAATAAAACTTTGTCAAAACTTCTGAAACTAGTTAAAATCAATAAGTTTTGATTGATTTCATATCAATTTTCAATAATTTCATTGTTTTTCTAATGTTTTCAAACAGTTATTGATATTTACAAACTAGCGTTGAAAAGTAGTGAAAAAAGCTAGATTTTGCATGTAAATCGCTATGTAATTAAAAGTTGTGTAAAACATAAAATCTTAAATAAAACTTTGTCAAAACTTCTGAAACTAGTTAAAATCAATAAGTTTTGATTGATTTCATATCGATTTTCAATAATTTCATTGTTTTTTCTAAGGTTTTCAAACAGTTATTAATATTTACAAACTAGCGTTGAAAAAGTAGTGAAAAAAGCTAGATTTTGCATGTAAATCGCTATGTAATTAAAAGTTGTGTAAAACATAAAATCTTAAAATAAAACTTTGTCAAAACTTCTGAAACTAGTTAAAATCAATAAGTTTTGATTGATTTCATATCGATTTTCAATAATTTCATTGTTTTTCTAATGTTTTCAAACAGTTATTGATATTTACAAACTAGCGTTAAAAAGTAGTTAAAAAAGCTAGATTTTGCATGGAAATCGCTATGTAATTAAAAGTTGTGTAAAACAAAATCTTAAATAAAACTTTGTCAAAACTTCTGAAACTAGTTAAAATCAATAAGTTTTGATTTATTTCATATCGATTTTTCAATAATTTCATTGTTTTTCTAATGTTTTCAAAGAGTTATTGATATTTACAAACTAGCGTTAAAAACTAGTTAAAAAAGCTAGATTTTGCATGGAAATCGCTATGTAATTAAAAGTTGTGTAAAACATAAAATCTTAAATAAAACTTTGTCAAAACTTCTGAAACTAGTTAAAATCAATAAGTTTTGATTGATTTCATATCGATTTTCAATAATTTCATTGTTTTTCTAAGGTTTTCAAACAGTTATTTATATTTACAAACTAGCGTTGAAAAAGTAGTGAAAAAAGCTAGATTTTGCATGTAAATCGCTATGTAATTAAAAGTTGTGTAAAACATAAAATCTTAAATAAAACTTTGTCAAAACTTCTGAAACTAGTTAAAATCAATAAGTTTTGATTGATTTCATATCGATTTTCAATAATTTCATTGTTTTTCTAATGTTTTCAAAGAGTTATTGATATTTACAAACTAGCGTTAAAAACTAGTTAAAACAGCTAGATTTTGCATGTAAATCGCTATGTAATTTAAAAGTTTGTGTAAAACATAAAATCTTAAATAAAACTTTGTCAAAACTTCTGAAACTAGTTAAAATCAATAAGTTTTGATTGATTTCATATCGATTTTCAATAATTTCATTGTTTTTCTAATGTTTTCAAACAGTTATTGATATTTACAAACTAGCGTTAAAAAGTAGTTAAAAAAGCTAGATTTTGCATGGAAATCGCTATGTAATTAAAAGTTGTGTAAAACATAAAATCTTAAATAAAACTTTGTCAAAACTTCTGAAACTAGTTAAAATCAATAAGTTTTGATTGATTTCATATCAATTTTCAATAATTTCATTGTTTTTCTAATGTTTTCAAACAGTTATTGATATTTACAAACTAGCGTTGAAAAAGTAGTGAAAAAAGCTAGATTTTGCATGTAAATCGCTATGTAATTAAAAGTTGTTGTAAAACATAAAATCTTAAATAAAACTTTGTCAAAACTTCTGAAACTAGTTAAAATCAATAAGTTTTGATTGATTTCATATCGATTTTCAATAATTTCATTGTTTTTCTAAGGTTTTCAAACAGTTATTGATATTTACAAACTAGCGTTGAAAAAGTAGTGAAAAAAGCTAGATTTTGCATGTAAATCGCTATGTAATTAAAAGTTGTGTAAAACATAAAATCTTAAATAAAACTTTGTCAAAACTTCTGAAACTAGTTAAAATCAATAAGTTTTGATTTATTTCATATCGATTTTCAATAATTTCATTGTTTTTCTAATGTTTTCAAACAGTTATTGATATTTACAAATTAGCGTTGAAAAAGTAGTGAAAAAAGCTAGATATTGCATGTAAATCGCTATGTAATTAAAAATTGTGTAAAACATAAAATCTTAAATAAAACTTTGTCAAAACTTCTGAAACTAGTTAAAATCAATAAGTTTTGATTGATTTCATATCGATTTTCAATAATTTCATTGTTTTTCTAATGTTTTCAAACAGTTATTGATATTTACAAATTAGCGTTGAAAAAGTAGTGAAAAAAGCTAGATTTTGCATGTAAATCGCTATGTAATTAAAAGTTGTGTAAAACATAAAATCTTAAATAAAACTTTGTCAAAACTTCTGAAACTAGTTAAAATCAATAAGTTTTGATTGATTTCATATCGATTTTCAATAATTTCATTGTTTTTCTAATGTTTTCCAACAGTTATTGATATTTACAAACTAGCGTTGAAAAAGTAGTGAAAAAAGCTAGATTTTGCATGTAAATCGCTATGTAATTAAAAGTTGTGTAAAACATAAAATCTTAAATAAAACTTTGTCAAAACTTCTGAAACTAGTTAAAATCAATAAGTTTTGATTGATTTCATATCGATTTTCAATAATTTCATTGTTTTTCTAATGTTTTCAAAGAGTTATTGATATTTACAAACTAGCGTTAAAAACTAGTTAAAAAAGCTAGATTTTGCATGGAAATCGCTATGTAATTAAAAGTTGTGTAAAACATAAAATCTTAAATAAAACTTTGTCAAAACTTCTGAAACTAGTTAAAATCAATAAGTTTTGATTGATTTCATATCGATTTTCAATAATTTCATTGTTTTTCTAATGTTTTCAAACAGTTATTGATATTTACAAATTAGCGTTGAAAAAGTAGTGAAAAAAGCTAGATTTTGCATGTAAATCGCTATGTAATTAAAAGTTGTGTAAAACATAATATCTTAAATAAAACTTTGTCAAAACTTCTGAAACTAGTTAAAATCAATAACTTTTGATTGATTTCATATCGATTTTCAATAATTTCATTGTTTTTGTAAGGTTTTCAAACAGTTATTTATATTTACAATCTAGCGTTGAAAAAGTAGTGAAAAGAGCTAGATTTTGCATGTAAATCGCTATGTAATTAAAAGTTGTGTAAAACAAAAAATCTTAAATAAACTTTCTCAAAACTTCTGAAACTAGTTAAAAGCAATAAGTTTTGATTGATTTCATATCGATTTTCAATAATTTCATTGTTTTTCTAATGTTTTCAAACAGTTATTGATATTTACAAACTAGCGTTAAAAAGTAGTCAAAAAAGCTAGATTTTGCATGTAAATCGCTATGTAATTAAAAGTTGTGTAAAACATAAAATCTTAAAGAAAACTTTGTCAAAACTTCTGAAACTAGTTAAAATCAATAAGTTTTGATTGATTTCATATCGATTTTCAATAATTTCATTGTTTTTCTAATGTTTTCAAACAGTTATTGATATTTACAAATTAGCGTTGAAAAAGTAGTGAAAAAAGCTAGATTTTGCATGTAAATCGCTATGTAATTAAAAGTTGTGTAAAACATAATATCTTAAATAAAACTTTGTCAAAACTTCTGAAACTAGTTAAAATCAATAAGTTTTGATTGATTTCATATCGATTTTCAATAATTTCATTGTTTTTCTAATGTTTTCAAACAGTTATTGATATTTACAAACTAGCGTTGAAAAAGTAGTGAAAAAAGCTAGATTTTGCATGTAAATCGCTATGTAATTAAAAGTTGTGTAAAACATAATATCTTAAATAAAACTTTGTCAAAACTTCTGAAACTAGTTAAAATCAATAAGTTTTGATTGATTTCATATCGATTTTCAATAATTTCATTGTTTTTGTAATGTTTTCAAACAGTTATTGATATTTACAAACTAGCGTTGAAAAAGTAGTGAAAAAAGCTAGATTTTGCATGGAAATCGCAATGTAATTAAAAGTTGTGTAAAACATAAAATCTTAAATAAAACTTTGTCAAAACTTCTGAAACTAGTTAAAATCAATAAGTTTTGATTGATTTCATATCGATTTTCAATAGTTTCATTGTTTTTCTAATGTTTTCAAACAGTTATTGATATTTACAAAATAGCGTTGAAAAAGTAGTGAAAAAAGCTAGATTTTGCATGTAAATCGCTATGTAATTAAAAGTTGTGTAAAACATAAAATCTTAAATAAAACTTTGTCAAAACTTCTGAAACTAGTTAAAATCAATAAGTTTTGATTGATTTCATATCGATTTTCAATAATTTCATTGTTTTTCTAATGTTTACAAACAGTTATTGATATTTACAAACTAGCGTTGAAAAAGTAGTGAAAAAAGCTAGATTTTGCATGTAAATCGCTATGTAATTAAAAGTTGTGTAAAACATAAAATCTTAAATAAAACTTTGTCAAAACTTCTGAAACTAGTTAAAATCAATAAGTTTTGATTGATTTCATATCGATTTTCAATAATTTCATTGTTTTTGTAAGGTTTTCAAACAGTTATTGATATTTACAAACTAGCGTTGAAAAAGTAGTGAAAAAAGCTAGATTTTGCATGGAAATCGCAATGTAATTAAAAGTTGTGTAAAACATAAAATCTTAAATAAAACTTTGTCAAAACTTCTGAAACTAGTTAAAATCAATAAGTTTTGATTGATTTCATAACGATTTTCAATAGTTTCATTGTTTTTCTAATGGTTTCAAAGTGTTATTGATATTTACAAAATAGCGTTAAAAAGTAGTCAAAACAGCTAGATTTTGCATGTAAATCGCTATGTAATTAAAAGTTGTGTAAAACATAAAATCTTAAATAAAACTTTGTCAAAACTTCTGAAACTAGTTAAAATCAATAAGTTTTGATTGATTTCATATCGATTTTCAATAATTTCATTGTTTTTGTAAGATTTTCAAACAGTTATTTATATTTACAAACTAGCGTTGAAAAAGTAGTGAAAAAAGCTAGATTTTGCATGTAAATCGCTATGTAATTAAAAGTTGTGTAAAACAAAAAATCTTAAATAAACTTTGTCAAAACTTCTGAAACTAGTTAAAATCAATAAGTTTTGATTGATTTCATATCGATTTTCAATAATTTCATTGTTTTTCTAATGTTTTCCAACAGTTATTGATATTTACAAACTAGCGTTAAAAAGTAGTCAAAACAGCTACATTTTGCATGTAAATCGATATGTAATTAAAAGTTGTGTAAAACATAAAATCTTAAATAAAACTTTGTCAAAACTTCTGAAACTAGTTAAAATCAATAAGTTTTGATTGATTTCATATCGATTTTCAATAATTTCATTGTTTTTCTAATGTTTTCAAACAGTTATTGATATTTACAAACTAGCGTTGAAAAAGTAGTGAAAAACCTAGATTTTGCATGTAAATCGCTATGTAATTAAAAGTTGTGTAAAACATAAAATCTTAAATAAAACTTTGTCAAAACTTCTGAAACTAGTTAAAATCAATAAGTTTTGATTGATTTCATATCGATTTTCAATAATTTCATTGTTTTTCTAAGGTTTTCCTACAGTTATTTATATTTACAAACTAGCGTTAAAAAGTAGTCAAAACAGCTAGATTTTGCATGTAAATCGCTATGTAATTAAAAGTTGTGTAAAACATAAAATCTTAAATCAAACTTTGTCAAAACTTCTGAAACTAGTTAAAATCAATAAGTTTTGATTGATTTCATATCGATTTTCAATAATTTCATTGTTTTTCTAATGTTTTCAAACAGTTATTGATATTTACAAACTAGCTTTGAAAAAGTAGTGAAAAAAGCTTTTTTTTGCATGTAAATCGCTATGTAATTAAAAGTTGTGTAAAACATAAAATCTTAAATAAAACTTTGTCAAAACTTCTGAAACTAGTTAAAATCAATAAGTTTTGATTGATTTCATATCGATTTTCAATAATTTCATTGTTTTTCTAATGTTTTCAAACAGTTATTGATATTTACAAACTAGCGTTAAAAAGTAGTTAAAAAAGCTAGATTTTGCATGTAAATCGCTATGTAATTAAAAGTTGTGTAAAACATAAAATCTTAAATAAAACTTTGTCAAAACTTCTGAAACTAGTTAAAATCAATAAGTTTTGATTGATTTCATATCGATTTTCAATAATTTCATTGTTTTTCTAATGTTTTCAAACAGTTATTGATATTTACAAATTAGCGTTGAAAAAGTAGTGAAAAAAGCTAGATTTTGCATGTAAATCGCTATGTAATTAAAAGTTGTGTAAAACATAAAATCTTAAATAAAACTTTGTCAAAACTTCTGAAACTAGTTAAAATCAATAAGTTTTGATTGATTTCATATCGATTTTCAATAATTTCATTGTTTTTCTAATGTTTTCAAACAGTTATTGATATTTACAAACTAGCGTTAAAAACAAGTTAAAAAAGCTAGATTTTGCATGGAAATCGCTATGTAATTAAAAGTTGTGTAAAACATAAAATCTTAAATAAAACTTTGTCAAAACTTCTGAAACTAGTTAAAATCAATAAGTTTTGATTGATTTCATATCGATTTTCAATAATTTCATTGTTTTTCTAATGTTTTCAAACAGTTATTGATATTTACATATTAGCGTTGAAAAACTAGTGAAAAAAGCTAGATTTTGCATGTAAATCGCTATGTAATTAAAAGTTGTGTAAAACATAAAATCTTAAATAAAACTTTGTCAAAACTTCTGAAACTAGTTAAAATCAATAAGTTTTGATTGATTTCATATCGATTTTCAATAATTTCATTGTTTTTCTAATGTTTTCAAACAGTTATTGATATTTACAAACTAGCGTTGAAAAAGTAGTGAAAAAAGCTAGATTTTGCATGTAAATCGCTATGTAATTAAAAGTTGTGTAAAACATAAAATCTTAAATAAAACTTTGTCAAAACTTCTGAAACTAGTTAAAATCAATAAGTTTTGATTGATTTCATATCGATTTTCAATAATTTCATTGTTTTTCTAATGTTTTCAAACAGTTATTGATATTTACAAACTAGCGTTAAAAACTAGTTAAAAAAGCTAGATTTTGCATGGAAATCGCTATGTAATTAAAAGTTGTGTAAAACATAAAATCTTAAATAAAACTTTGTCAAAACTTCTGAAACTAGTTAAAATCAATAAGTTTTGATTGATTTCATATCGATTTTCAATAATTTCATTGTTTTTCTAATGTTTTCAAACAGTTATTGATATTTACAAATTAGCGTTGAAAAAGTAGTGAAAAAAGCTAGATTTTGCATGTAAATCGCTATGTAATTAAAAGTTGTGTAAAACATAAAATCTTAAATAAAACTTTGTCAAAACTTCTGAAACTAGTTAAAATCAATAAGTTTTGATTGATTTCATATCGATTTTCAATAATTTCATTGTTTTTCTAATGTTTTCAAAGAGTTATTGATATTTACAAACTAGCGTTAAAAACTAGTTAAAAAAGCTAGATTTTGCATGGAAATCGCTATGTAATTAAAAGTTGTGTAAAACATAAAATCTTAAATAAAACTTTGTCAAAACTTCTGAAACTAGTTAAAATCAATAAGTTTTGATTGATTTCATATCGATTTTCAATAATTTCATTGTTTTTCTAATGTTTTCAAACAGTTATTGATATTTACAAATTAGCGTTGAAAAAGTAGTGAAAAAAGCTAGATTTTGCATGTAAATCGCTATGTAATTAAAAGTTGTGTAAAACATAAAATCTTAAATAAAACTTTGTCAAAACTTCTGAAACTAGTTAAAATCAATAAGTTTTGATTGATTTCATATCGATTTTCAATAATTTCATTGTTTTTCTAATGTTTTCCGACAGTTATTGATATTTACATACTAGCGTTAAAAAGTAGTCAAAACAGCTAGATTTTGCATGTAAATCGCTATGTAATTAAAAGTTGTGTAAAACATAAAATCTTAAATAAAACTTTGTCAAAACTTCTGAAACTAGTTAAAATCAATAAGTTTTGATTGATTTCATATCGATTTTCAATAATTTCATTGTTTTTCTAATGTTTTCAAACAGTTATTGATATTTACAAACTAGCGTTGAAAAAGTAGTGAAAAAAGCTAGATTTTGCATGTAAATCGCTATGTAATTAAAAGTTGTGTAAAACATAAAATCTTAAAGAAAACTTTGTCAAAACTTCTGAAACTAGTTAAAATCAATAAGTTTCGATTGATTTCATATCGATTTTCAATAATTTCATTGTTTTTCTAAGGTTTTCAAACAGTTATTGATATTTACAAACTAGCGTTGAAAAAGTAGTGAAAAAAGCTAGATTTTGCATGTAAATCGCTATGTAATTAAAAGTTGTGTAAAACATAAAATCTTAAATAAAACTTTGTCAAAACTTCTGAAACTAGTTAAAATCAATAAGTTTTGATTGATTTCATATCGATTTTCAATAATTTCATTGTTTTTCTAATGTTTTCAAACAGTTATTGATATTTACAAACTAGCGTTAAAAACTAGTTAAAAAAGCTAGATTTTGCATGGAAATCGCTATGTAATTAAAAGTTGTGTAAAACATAAAATCTTAAATAAAACTTTGTCAAAACTTCTGAAACTAGTTAAAATCAATAAGTTTTGATTGATTTCATATCGATTTTCAATAATTTCATTGTTTTTCTAATGTTTTCAAACAGTTATTGATATTTAGAAACTAGCGTTGAAAAAGTAGTGAAAAAAGCTTGTTTTTGCATGTAAATCGCTATGTAATTAAAAGTTGTGTAAAACATAAAATCTTAAATAAAACTTTGTCAAAACTTCTGAAACTAGTTAAAATCAATAAGTTTTGATTGATTTCATATCGATTTTCAATAATTTCATTGTTTTTGTAAGGTTTTCA
The DNA here is from genome assembly GCA_963932145.1 of Acanthosepion lycidas. Taxonomy (NCBI): domain Eukaryota; kingdom Metazoa; phylum Mollusca; class Cephalopoda; order Sepiida; family Sepiidae; genus Acanthosepion; species Acanthosepion lycidas. The sequence goes on along the minus strand of CAWVQA010001189.1, from coordinate 32,212 downwards.
AACAGTTATTTATATTTACAAACTAGCGTTGAAAAAGTAGTGAAAAAAGCTAGATTTTGCATGTAAATCGCTATGTAATTAAAAGTTGTGTAAAACATAAAATCTTAAAGAAAACTTTGTCAAAACTTCTGAAACTAGTTAAAATCAATAAGTTTTGATTGATTTCATATCGATTTTCAATAATTTCATTGTTTTTCTAATGTTTTCAAACAGTTATTGATATTTACAAATTAGCGTTGAAAAAGTAGTGAAAAAAGCTAGATTTTGCATGTAAATCGCTATGTAATTAAAAGTTGTGTAAAACATAATATCTTAAATAAAACTTAGTCAAAACTTCTGAAACTAGTTAAAATCAATAAGTTTTGATTGATTTCATATCGATTTTCAATAATTTCATTGTTTTTCTAATGTTTTCCAACAGTTATTGATATTTACAAACTAGCGTTAAAAAGTAGTCAAAACAGCTACATTTTGCATGTAAATCGATATGTAATTAAAAGTTGTGTAAAACATAAAATCTTAAATAAAACTTTGTCAAAACTTCTGAAACTAGTTAAAATCAATAAGTTTTGATTGATTTCATATCGATTTTCAATAATTTCATTGTTTTTGTAATGTTTTCAAACAGTTATTGATATTTACAAACTAGCGTTGAAAAAGTAGTGAAAAACCTAGATTTTGCATGTAAATCGCTATGTAATTAAAAGTTGTGTAAAACATAAAATCTTAAATAAAACTTTGTCAAAACTTCTGAAACTAGTTAAAATCAATAAGTTTTGATTGATTTCATATCGATTTTCAATAATTTCATTGTTTTTCTAATGTTTTCAAACAGTTATTGATATTTACAAATTAGCGTTGAAAAAGTAGTGAAAAAAGCTAGATTTTGCATGTAAATCGCTATGTAATTAAAAGTTGTGTAAAACATAAAATCTTAAATAAAACTTTGTCAAAACTTCTGAAACTAGTTAAAATCAATAAGTTTTGATTGATTTCATATCGATTTTCAATAATTTCATTGTTTTTCTAATGTTTACAAACAGTTATTGATATTTACAAACTAGCGTTGAAAAAGTAGTGAAAAAAGCTAGATTTTGCATGTAAATCGCTATGTAATTAAAAGTTGTGTAAAACATAAAATCTTAAATAAAACTTTGTCAAAACTTCTGAAACTAGTTAAAATCAATAAGTTTTGATTGATTTCATATCGATTTTCAATAATTTCATTGTTTTTGTAAGGTTTTCAAACAGTTATTGATATTTACAAACTAGCGTTGAAAAAGTAGTGAAAAAAGCTAGATTTTGCATGGAAATCGCAATGTAATTAAAAGTTGTGTAAAACATAAAATCTTAAATAAAACTTTGTCAAAACTTCTGAAACTAGTTAAAATCAATAAGTTTTGATTGATTTCATAACGATTTTCAATAGTTTCATTGTTTTTCTAATGGTTTCAAAGTGTTATTGATATTTACAAAATAGCGTTAAAAAGTAGTCAAAACAGCTAGATTTTGCATGTAAATCGCTATGTAATTAAAAGTTGTGTAAAACATAAAATCTTAAATAAAACTTTGTCAAAACTTCTGAAACTAGTTAAAATCAATAAGTTTTGATTGATTTCATATCGATTTTCAATAATTTCATTGTTTTTGTAAGGTTTTCAAACAGTTATTTATATTTACAAACTAGCGTTGAAAAAGTAGTGAAAAAAGCTAGATTTTGCATGTAAATCGCTATGTAATTAAAAGTTGTGTAAAACAAAAAATCTTAAATAAACTTTGTCAAAACTTCTGAAACTAGTTAAAAGCAATAAGTTTTGATTGATTTCATATCGATTTTCAATAATTTCATTGTTTTTCTAATGTTTTCAAACAGTTATTGATATTTACAAACTAGCGTTAAAAAGTAGTCAAAAAAGCTAGATTTTGCATGTAAATCGCTATGTAATTAAAAGTTGTGTAAAACATAAAATCTTAAATAAAACTTTGTCAAAACTTCTGAAACTAGTTAAAATCAATAAGTTTTGATTGATTTCATATCGATTTTCAATAATTTCATTGTTTTTCTAATGTTTTCAAACAGTTATTGATATTTACAAATTAGCGTTGAAAAAGTAGTGAAAAAAGCTAGATTTTGCATGTAAATCGCTATGTAATTAAAAGTTGTGTAAAACATAAAATCTTAAATAAAACTTTGTCAAAACTTCTGAAACTAGTTAAAATCAATAAGTTTTGATTGATTTCATATCGATTTTCAATAATTTCATTGTTTTTCTAATGTTTACAAACAGTTATTGATATTTACAAACTAGCGTTGAAAAAGTAGTGAAAAAAGCTAGATTTTGCATGTAAATCGCTATGTAATTAAAAGTTGTGTAAAACATAAAATCTTAAATAAAACTTTGTCAAAACTTCTGAAACTAGTTAAAATCAATAAGTTTTGATTGATTTCATATCGATTTTCAATAATTTCATTGTTTTTGTAAGGTTTTCAAACAGTTATTGATATTTACAAACTAGCGTTGAAAAAGTAGTGAAAAAAGCTAGATTTTGCATGGAAATCGCAATGTAATTAAAAGTTGTGTAAAACATAAAATCTTAAATAAAACTTTGTCAAAACTTCTGAAACTAGTTAAAATCAATAAGTTTTGATTGATTTCATAACGATTTTCAATAGTTTCATTGTTTTTCTAATGGTTTCAAAGTGTTATTGATATTTACAAAATAGCGTTAAAAAGTAGTCAAAACGGCTAGATTTTGCATGTAAATCGCTATGTAATTAAAAGTTGTGTAAAACATAAAATCTTAAATAAAACTTTGTCAAAACTTCTGAAACTAGTTAAAATCAATAAGTTTTGATTGATTTCATATCGATTTTCAATAATTTCATTGTTTTTGTAAGGTTTTCAAACAGTTATTTATATTTACAAACTAGCGTTGAAAAAGTAGTGAAAAAAGCTAGATTTTGCATGTAAATCGCTATGTAATTAAAAGTTGTGTAAAACAAAAAATCTTAAATAAACTTTGTCAAAACTTCTGAAACTAGTTAAAAGCAATAAGTTTTGATTGATTTCATATCGATTTTCAATAATTTCATTGTTTTTCTAATGTTTTCAAACAGTTATTGATATTTACAAACTAGCGTTAAAAAGTAGTCAAAAAAGCTAGATTTTGCATGTAAATCGCTATGTAATTAAAAGTTGTGTAAAACATAAAATCTTAAAGAAAACTTTGTCAAAACTTCTGAAACTAGTTAAAATCAATAAGTTTTGATTGATTTCATATCGATTTTCAATAATTTCATTGTTTTTCTAATGTTTTCAAACAGTTATTGATATTTACAAATTAGCGTTGAAAAAGTAGTGAAAAAAGCTAGATATTGCATGTAAATCGCTATGTAATTAAAAATTGTGTAAAACATAAAATCTTAAATAAAACTTTGTCAAAACTTCTGAAACTAGTTAAAATCAATAAGTTTTGATTGATTTCATATCGATTTTCAATACTTTCATTGTTTTTCTAATGTTTTCAAACAGTTATTGATATTTACAAACTAGCGTTGAAAAAGTAGTGAAAAAAGCTAGATTTTGCATGTAAATCGCTATGTAATTAAAAGTTGTGTAAAACATAAAATCTTAAATAAAACTTTGTCAAAACTTCTGAAACTAGTTAAAATCAATAAGTTTTGATTGATTTCATATCGATTTTCAATAATTTCATTGTTTTTCTAATGTTTTCAAACAGTTATTGATATTTACAAACTAGCGTTAAAAACTAGTTAAAAAAGCTAGATTTTGCATGGAAATCGCTATGTAATTAAAAGTTGTGTAAAACATAAAATCTTAAATAAAACTTTGTCAAAACTTCTGAAACTAGTTAAAATCAATAAGTTTTGATTGATTTCATATCGATTTTCAATAATTTCATTGTTTTTCTAATGTTTTCAAAGAGTTATTGATATTTACAAATTAGCGTTGAAAAAGTAGTGAAAAAAGCTAGATATTGCATGTAAATCGCTATGTAATTAAAAATTGTGTAAAACATAAAATCTTAAATAAAACTTTGTCAAAACTTCTGAAACTAGTTAAAATCAATAAGTTTTGATTGATTTCATATCGATTTTCAATAATTTCATTGTTTTTCTAATGTTTTCAAACAGTTATTGATATTTACAAACTAGCGTTGAAAAAGTAGTGAAAAAGCTAGATTTTGCATGTAAATCGCTATGTAATTAAAAGTTGTTTAAAACATAAAGTCTTAAATAAAACTTTGTCAAAACTTCTGAAACTAGTTAAAATCAATAAGTTTTGATTGATTTCATATCGATTTTCAATAATTTCATTGTTTTTCTAATGTTTTCAAACAGTTATTGATATTTACAAATTAGCGTTGAAAAAGTAGTGAAAAAAGCTAGATTTTGCATGGAAATCGCTATGTAATTAAAAGTTGTGTAAAACATAAAATCTTAAATAAAACTTTGTCAAAACTTCTGAATCTAGTTAAAATCAATAAGTTTTGATTGATTTCATATCGATTTTCAATAATTTCATTGTTTTTCTAATGTTTTCAAACAGTTATTGATATTTACAAACTAGCGTTGAAAAAGTAGTGAAAAAAGCTAGATTTTGCATGTAAATCGCTATGTAATTAAAAGTTGTGTAAAACATAAAATCTTAAATAAAACTTTGTCAAAACTTCTAAAACTAGTTAAAATCAATAAGTTTTGATTGATTTCATATCGATTTTCAATAATTTCATTGTTTTTCTAATGTTTTCAAACAGTTATTGATATTTACAAACTAGCGTTAAAAACTAGTTAAAAAAGCTAGATTTTGCATGGAAATCGCTATGTAATTAAAAGTTGTGTAAAACATAAAATCTTAAATAAAACTTTGTCAAAACTTCTGAAACTAGTTAAAATCAATAAGTTTTGATTGATTTCATATCGATTTTCAATAATTTCATTGTTTTTCTAATGTTTTCAAACAGTTATTGATATTTACAAATTAGCTTTGAAAAAGTAGTGAAAAAAGCTAGATATTGCATGTAAATCGCTATGTAATTAAAAATTGTGTAAAACATAAAATCTTAAATAAAACTTTGTCAAAACTTCTGAAACTAGTTAAAATCAATAAGTTTTGATTGATTTCATATCGATTTTCAATAATTTCATTGTTTTTCTAATGTTTTCCGACAGTTATTGATATTTACATACTAGCGTTAAAAAGTAGTCAAAACAGCTAGATTTTGCATGTAAATCGCTATGTAATTAAAAGTTGTGTAAAACATAAAATCTTAAATAAAACTTTGTCAAAACTTCTGAAACTAGTTAAAATCAATAAGTTTTGATTGATTTCATATCGATTTTCAATAATTTCATTGTTTTTGTAAGGTTTTCAAACAGTTATTGATATTTACAAACTAGCGTTGAAAAAGTAGTGAAAAAAGCTAGATTTTGCATGGAAATCGCAATGTAATTAAAAGTTGTGTAAAACATAAAATCTTAAATAAAACTTTGTCAAAACTTCTGAAACTAGTTAAAATCAATAAGTTTTGATTGATTTCATAACGATTTTCAATAGTTTCATTGTTTTTCTAATGGTTTCAAAGTGTTATTGATATTTACAAAATAGCGTTAAAAAGTAGTCAAAACAGCTAGATTTTGCATGTAAATCGCTATGTAATTAAAAGTTGTGTAAAACATAAAATCTTAAATAAAACTTTGTCAAAACTTCTGAAACTAGTTAAAATCAATAAGTTTTGATTGATTTCATATCGATTTTCAATAATTTCATTGTTTTTGTAAGGTTTTCAAACAGTTATTTATATTTACAAACTAGCGTTGAAAAAGTAGTGAAAAAAGCTAGATTTTGCATGTAAATCGCTATGTAATTAAAAGTTGTGTAAAACAAAAAATCTTAAATAAACTTTGTCAAAACTTCTGAAACTAGTTAAAAGCAATAAGTTTTGATTGATTTCATATCGATTTTCAATAATTTCATTGTTTTTCTAATGTTTTCAAACAGTTATTGATATTTACAAACTAGCGTTAAAAAGTAGTCAAAAAAGCTAGATTTTGCATGTAAATCGCTATGTAATTAAAAGTTGTGTAAAACATAAAATCTTAAAGAAAACTTTGTCAAAACTTCTGAAACTAGTTAAAATCAATAAGTTTTGATTGATTTCATATCGATTTTCAATAATTTCATTGTTTTTCTAATGTTTTCAAACAGTTATTGATATTTACAAATTAGCGTTGAAAAAGTAGTGAAAAAAGCTAGATATTGCATGTAAATCGCTATGTAATTAAAAATTGTGTAAAACATAAAATCTTAAATAAAACTTTGTCAAAACTTCTGAAACTAGTTAAAATCAATAAGTTTTGATTGATTTCATATCGATTTTCAATACTTTCATTGTTTTTCTAATGTTTTCAAACAGTTATTGATATTTACAAACTAGCGTTGAAAAAGTAGTGAAAAAAGCTAGATTTTGCATGTAAATCGCTATGTAATTAAAAGTTGTGTAAAACATAAAATCTTAAATAAAACTTTGTCAAAACTTCTGAAACTAGTTAAAATCAATAAGTTTTGATTGATTTCATATCGATTTTCAATAATTTCATTGTTTTTCTAATGTTTTCAAACAGTTATTGATATTTACAAACTAGCGTTAAAAACTAGTTAAAAAAGCTAGATTTTGCATGGAAATCGCTATGTAATTAAAAGTTGTGTAAAACATAAAATCTTAAATAAAACTTTGTCAAAACTTCTGAAACTAGTTAAAATCAATAAGTTTTGATTGATTTCATATCGATTTTCAATAATTTCATTGTTTTTCTAATGTTTTCAAAGAGTTATTGATATTTACAAATTAGCGTTGAAAAAGTAGTGAAAAAAGCTAGATATTGCATGTAAATCGCTATGTAATTAAAAATTGTGTAAAACATAAAATCTTAAATAAAACTTTGTCAAAACTTCTGAAACTAGTTAAAATCAATAAGTTTTGATTGATTTCATATCGATTTTCAATAATTTCATTGTTTTTCTAATGTTTTCAAACAGTTATTGATATTTACAAACTAGCGTTGAAAAAGTAGTGAAAAAGCTAGATTTTGCATGTAAATCGCTATGTAATTAAAAGTTGTTTAAAACATAAAGTCTTAAATAAAACTTTGTCAAAACTTCTGAAACTAGTTAAAATCAATACGTTTTGATTGATTTCATATCGATTTTCAATAATTTCATTGTTTTTCTAATGTTTTCAAACAGTTATTGATATTTACAAATTAGCGTTGAAAAAGTAGTGAAAAAAGCTAGATTTTGCATGGAAATCGCTATGTAATTAAAAGTTGTGTAAAACATAAAATCTTAAATAAAACTTTGTCAAAACTTCTGAATCTAGTTAAAATCAATAAGTTTTGATTGATTTCATATCGATTTTCAATAATTTCATTGTTTTTCTAATGTTTTCAAACAGTTATTGATATTTACAAACTAGCGTTGAAAAAGTAGTGAAAAAAGCTAGATTTTGCATGTAAATCGCTATGTAATTAAAAGTTGTGTAAAACATAAAATCTTAAATAAAACTTTGTCAAAACTTCTAAAACTAGTTAAAATCAATAAGTTTTGATTGATTTCATATCGATTTTCAATAATTTCATTGTTTTTCTAATGTTTTCAAACAGTTATTGATATTTACAAACTAGCGTTAAAAACTAGTTAAAAAAGCTAGATTTTGCATGGAAATCGCTATGTAATTAAAAGTTGTGTAAAACATAAAATCTTAAATAAAACTTTGTCAAAACTTCTGAAACTAGTTAAAATCAATAAGTTTTGATTGATTTCATATCGATTTTCAATAATTTCATTGTTTTTCTAATGTTTTCAAACAGTTATTGATATTTACAAATTAGCTTTGAAAAAGTAGTGAAAAAAGCTAGATATTGCATGTAAATCGCTATGTAATTAAAAATTGTGTAAAACATAAAATCTTAAATAAAACTTTGTCAAAACTTCTGAAACTAGTTAAAATCAATAAGTTTTGATTGATTTCATATCGATTTTCAATAATTTCATTGTTTTTCTAATGTTTTCCGACAGTTATTGATATTTACATACTAGCGTTAAAAAGTAGTCAAAACAGCTAGATTTTGCATGTAAATCGCTATGTAATTAAAAGTTGTGTAAAACATAAAATCTTAAATAAAACTTTGTCAAAACTTCTGAAACTAGTTAAAATCAATAAGTTTTGATTGATTTCATATCGATTTTCAATAATTTCATTGTTTTTCTAATGTTTTCAAACAGTTATTGATATTTACAAACTAGCGTTGAAAAAGTAGTGAAAAAAGCTAGATTTTGCATGTAAATCGCTATGTAATTAAAAGTTGTGTAAAACATAAAATCTTAAATAAAACTTTGTCAAAACTTCTGAAACTAGTTAAAATCAATAAGTTTCGATTGATTTCATATCGATTTTCAATAATTTCATTGTTTTTCTAAGGTTTTCAAACAGTTATTGATATTTACAAACTAGCGTTGAAAAAGTAGTGAAAAAAGCTAGATTTTGCATGTAAATCGCTATGTAATTAAAAGTTGTGTAAAACATAAAATCTTAAATAAAACTTTGTCAAAACTTCTGAAACTAGTTAAAATCAATAAGTTTTGATTGATTTCATATCGATTTTCAATAATTTCATTGTTTTTCTAATGTTTTCAAACAGTTATTGATATTTACAAACTAGCGTTAAAAACTAGTTAAAAAAGCTAGATTTTGCATGGAAATCGCTATGTAATTAAAAGTTGTGTAAAACATAAAATCTTAAATAAAACTTTGTCAAAACTTCTGAAACTAGTTAAAATCAATAAGTTTTGATTGATTTCATATCGATTTTCAATAATTTCATTGTTTTTCTAATGTTTTCAAACAGTTATTGATATTTAGAAACTAGCGTTGAAAAAGTAGTGAAAAAAGCTTGTTTTTGCATGTAAATCGCTATGTAATTAAAAGTTGTGTAAAACATAAAATCTTAAATAAAACTTTGTCAAAACTTCTGAAACTAGTTAAAATCAATAAGTTTTGATTGATTTCATATCGATTTTCAATAATTTCATTGTTTTTGTAAGGTTTTCAAACAGTTATTTATATTTACAAACTAGCGTTGAAAAAGTAGTGAAAAAAGCTAGATTTTGCATGTAAATCGCTATGTAATTAAAAGTTGTGTAAAACATAAAATCTTAAAGAAAACTTTGTCAAAACTTCTGAAACTAGTTAAAATCAATAAGTTTTGATTGATTTCATATCGATTTTCAATAATTTCATTGTTTTTCTAATGTTTTCAAACAGTTATTGATATTTACAAATTAGCGTTGAAAAAGTAGTGAAAAAAGCTAGATTTTGCATGTAAATCGCTATGTAATTAAAAGTTGTGTAAAACATAATATCTTAAATAAAACTTAGTCAAAACTTCTGAAACTAGTTAAAATCAATAAGTTTTGATTGATTTCATATCGATTTTCAATAATTTCATTGTTTTTCTAATGTTTTCCAACAGTTATTGATATTTACAAACTAGCGTTAAAAAGTAGTCAAAACAGCTACATTTTGCATGTAAATCGATATGTAATTAAAAGTTGTGTAAAACATAAAATCTTAAATAAAACTTTGTCAAAACTTCTGAAACTAGTTAAAATCAATAAGTTTTGATTGATTTCATATCGATTTTCAATAATTTCATTGTTTTTCTAATGTTTTCAAACAGTTATTGATATTTACAAACTAGCGTTGAAAAAGTAGTGAAAAACCTAGATTTTGCATGTAAATCGCTATGTAATTAAAAGTTGTGTAAAACATAAAATCTTAAATAAAACTTTGTCAAAACTTCTGAAACTAGTTAAAATCAATAAGTTTTGATTGATTTCATATCGATTTTCAATAATTTCATTGTTTTTCTAATGTTTTCAAACAGTTATTGATATTTACAAATTAGCGTTGAAAAAGTAGTGAAAAAAGCTAGATTTTGCATGTAAATCGCTATGTAATTAAAAGTTGTGTAAAACATAAAATCTTAAATAAAACTTTGTCAAAACTTCTGAAACTAGTTAAAATCAATAAGTTTTGATTGATTTCATATCGATTTTCAATAATTTCATTGTTTTTCTAATGTTTACAAACAGTTATTGATATTTACAAACTAGCGTTGAAAAAGTAGTGAAAAAAGCTAGATTTTGCATGTAAATCGCTATGTAATTAAAAGTTGTGTAAAACATAAAATCTTAAATAAAACTTTGTCAAAACTTCTGAAACTAGTTAAAATCAATAAGTTTTGATTGATTTCATATCGATTTTCAATAATTTCATTGTTTTTGTAAGGTTTTCAAACAGTTATTGATATTTACAAACTAGCGTTGAAAAAGTAGTGAAAAAAGCTAGATTTTGCATGGAAATCGCAATGTAATTAAAAGTTGTGTAAAACATAAAATCTTAAATAAAACTTTGTCAAAACTTCTGAAACTAGTTAAAATCAATAAGTTTTGATTGATTTCATAACGATTTTCAATAGTTTCATTGTTTTTCTAATGGTTTCAAAGTGTTATTGATATTTACAAAATAGCGTTAAAAAGTAGTCAAAACAGCTAGATTTTGCATGTAAATCGCTATGTAATTAAAAGTTGTGTAAAACATAAAATCTTAAATAAAACTTTGTCAAAACTTCTGAAACTAGTTAAAATCAATAAGTTTTGATTGATTTCATATCGATTTTCAATAATTTCATTGTTTTTGTAAGGTTTTCAAACAGTTATTTATATTTACAAACTAGCGTTGAAAAAGTAGTGAAAAAAGCTAGATTTTGCATGTAAATCGCTATGTAATTAAAAGTTGTGTAAAACAAAAAATCTTAAATAAACTTTGTCAAAACTTCTGAAACTAGTTAAAAGCAATAAGTTTTGATTGATTTCATATCGATTTTCAATAATTTCATTGTTTTTCTAATGTTTTCAAACAGTTATTGATATTTACAAACTAGCGTTAAAAAGTAGTCAAAAAAGCTAGATTTTGCATGTAAATCGCTATGTAATTAAAAGTTGTGTAAAACATAAAATCTTAAAGAAAACTTTGTCAAAACTTCTGAAACTAGTTAAAATCAATAAGTTTTGATTGATTTCATATCGATTTTCAATAATTTCATTGTTTTTCTAATGTTTTCAAACAGTTATTGATATTTACAAATTAGCGTTGAAAAAGTAGTGAAAAAAGCTAGATATTGCATGTAAATCGCTATGTAATTAAAAATTGTGTAAAACATAAAATCTTAAATAAAACTTTGTCAAAACTTCTGAAACTAGTTAAAATCAATAAGTTTTGATTGATTTCATATCGATTTTCAATACTTTCATTGTTTTTCTAATGTTTTCAAACAGTTATTGATATTTACAAACTAGCGTTGAAAAGTAGTGAAAAAAGCTAGATTTTGCATGTAAATCGCTATGTAATTAAAAGTTGTGTAAAACATAAAATCTTAAATAAAACTTTGTCAAAACTTCTGAAACTAGTTAAAATCAATAAGTTTTGATTGATTTCATATCGATTTTCAATAATTTCATTGTTTTTCTAATGTTTTCAAAGAGTTATTGATATTTACAAATTAGCGTTGAAAAAGTAGTGAAAAAAGCTAGATATTGCATGTAAATCGCTATGTAATTAAAAATTGTGTAAAACATAAAATCTTAAATAAAACTTTGTCAAAACTTCTGAAACTAGTTAAAATCAATAAGTTTTGATTGATTTCATATCGATTTTCAATAATTTCATTGTTTTTCTAATGTTTTCAAACAGTTATTGATATTTACAAACTAGCGTTGAAAAAGTAGTGAAAAAGCTAGATTTTGCATGTAAATCGCTATGTAATTAAAAGTTGTTTAAAACATAAAGTCTTAAATAAAACTTTGTCAAAACTTCTGAAACTAGTTAAAATCAATAAGTTTTGATTGATTTCATATCGATTTTCAATAATTTCATTGTTTTTCTAATGTTTTCAAACAGTTATTGATATTTACAAACTAGCGTTAAAAACTAGTTAAAAAAGCTAGATTTTGAATGGAAATCGCTATGTAATTAAAAGTTGTGTAAAACATAAAATCTTAAATAAAACTTTGTCAAAACTTCTGAAACTAGTTAAAATCAATAAGTTTTGATTGATTTCATATCGATTTTCAATAATTTCATTGTTTTTCTAATGTTCTCAAACAGTTATTGATATTTACAAACTAGCGTTAAAAAGTAGTGAAAAAAGCTAGATTTTGCATGGAAATCGCTATGTAATTAAAAGTTGTGTAAAACATAAAATCTTAAATAAAACTTTGTCAAAACTTCTGAAACTAGTTAAAATCAATAAGTTTTGATTGATTTCATATCGATTTTCAATAATTTCATTGTTTTTCTAAGGTTTTCAAACAATTATTGATATTTACAAACTAGCGTTGAAAAAGTAGTGAAAAAAGCTAGATTTTGCATGTAAATCGCTATGTAATTAAAAGTTGTGTAAAACATAAAATCTTAAATAAAACTTTGTCAAAACTTCTGAAACTAGTTAAAATCAATAAGTTTTGATTGATTTCATATCGATTTTCAATAATTTCATTGTTTTTCTAATGTTTTCAAACAGTTATTGATATTTACAAACTAGCGTTAAAAACTAGTTAAAAAAGCTAGATTTTGCATGGAAATCGCTATGTAATTAAAAGTTGTGTAAAACATAAAATCTTAAATAAAACTTTGTCAAAACTTCTGAAACTAGTTAAAATCAATAAGTTTTGATTGATTTCATATCGATTTTCAATAATTTCATTGTTTTTCTAATGTTTTCAAACAGTTATTGATATTTACAAATTAGCGTTGAAAAACTAGTGAAAAAAGCTAGATTTTGCATGTAAATCGCTATGTAATTAAAAGTTGTGTAAAACATAAAATCTTAAATAAAACTTTGTCAAAACTTCTGAAACTAGTTAAAATCAATAAGTTTTGATTGATTTCATATCGATTTTCAATAATTTCATTGTTTTTCTAATGTTTTCAAACAGTTATTGATATTTACAAACTAGCGTTGAAAAAGTAGTGAAAAAAGCTAGATTTTGCATGTAAATCGCTATGTAATTAAAAGTTGTGTAAAACATAAAATCTTAAATAAAACTTTGTCAAAACTTCTGAAACTAGTTAAAATCAATAAGTTTTGATTGATTTCATATCGATTTTCAATAATTTCATTGTTTTTCTAAGGTTTTCAAACAGTTATTGATATTTACAAACTAGCGTTGAAAAAGTAGTGAAAAAAGCTAGATTTTGCATGTAAATCGCTATGTAATTAAAAGTTGTGTAAAACATAAAATCTTAAATAAAACTTTGTCGAAACTTCTGAAACTAGTTAAAATCAATAAGTTTTGATTGATTTCATATCGATTTTCAATAATTTCATTGTTTTTCTAATGTTTTCAAACAGTTATTGATATTTACAAATTAGCTTTGAAAAAGTAGTGAAAAAAGCTAGATATTGCATGTAAATCGCTATGTAATTAAAAATTGTGTAAAACATAAAATCTTAAATAAAACTTTGTCAAAACTTCTGAAACTAGTTAAAATCAATAAGTTTTGATTGATTTCATATCGATTTTCAATAATTTCATTGTTTTTCTAATGTTTTCAAAGAGTTATTGATATTTACAAACTAGCGTTGAAAAAGTAGTGAAAAAGCTAGATTTTGCATGTAAATCGCTATGTAATTAAAAGTTGTTTAAAACATAAAGTCTTAAATAAAACTTTGTCAAAACTTCTGAAACTAGTTAAAATCAATAAGTTTTGATTGATTTCATATCGATTTTCAATAATTTCATTGTTTTTCTAATGTTTTCAAACAGTTATTGATATTTACAAATTAGCGTTGAAAAAGTAGTGAAAAACGCTCGATTTTGCATGGAAATCGCTATGTAATTAAAAGTTGTGTAAAACATAAAATCTTAAATAAAACTTTGTCAAAACTTCTGAATCTAGTTAAAATCAATAAGTTTTGATTGATTTCATATCGATTTTCAATAATTTCATTGTTTTTCTAATGTTTTCAAACAGTTATTGATATTTACAAACTAGCGTTGAAAAAGTAGTGAAAAAAGCTAGATTTTGCATGTAAATCGCTATGTAATTAAAAGTTGTGTAAAACATAAAATCTTAAATAAAACTTTGTCGAAACTTCTGAAACTAGTTAAAATCAATAAGTTTTGATTGATTTCATATCGATTTTCAATAATTTCATTGTTTTTCTAATGTTTTCAAACAGTTATTGATATTTACAAACTAGCGTTAAAAACTAGTTAAAAAAGCTAGATTTTGCATGGAAATCGCTATGTAATTAAAAGTTGTGTAAAACATAAAATCTTAAATAAAACTTTGTCAAAACTTCTGAAACTAGTTAAAATCAATAAGTTTTGATTGATTTCATATCGATTTTCAATAATTTCATTGTTTTTCTAATGTTTTCAAACAGTTATTGATATTTACAAATTAGCGTTGAAAAAGTAGTGAAAAAAGCTAGATATTGCATGTAAATCGCTATGTAATTAAAAGTTGTGTAAAACATAAAATCTTAAATAAAACTTTGTCAAAACTTCTGAAACTAGTTAAAATCAATAAGTTTTGATTGATTTCATATCGATTTTCAATACTCTCATTGTTTTTGTAATGTTTTCAAACAGTTATTGATATTTACAAACTAGCGTTGAAAAAGTAGTGAAAAAAGCTAGATTTTGCATGTAAATCGCTATGTAATTAAAAGTTGTGTAAAACATAAAATCTTAAATAAAACTTTGTCAAAACTTCTAAAACTAGTTAAAATCAATAAGTTTTGATTGATTTCATATCGATTTTCAATAATTTCATTGTTTTTCTAATGTTTTCAAACAGTTATTGATATTTACAAACTAGCGTTAAAAACTAGTTAAAAAAGCTAGATTTTGAATGGAAATCGCTATGTAATTAAAAGTTGTGTAAAACATAAAATCTTAAATAAAACTTTGTCAAAACTTCTGAAACTAGTTAAAATCAATAAGTTTTGATTGATTTCATATCGATTTTCAATAATTTCATTGTTTTTCTAATGTTCTCAAACAGTTATTGATATTTACAAACTAGCGTTAAAAAGTAGTGAAAAAAGCTAGATTTTGCATGGAAATCGCTATGTAATTAAAAGTTGTGTAAAACATAAAATCTTAAATAAAACTTTGTCAAAACTTCTGAAACTAGTTAAAATCAATAAGTTTTGATTGATTTCATATCGATTTTCAATAATTTCATTGTTTTTCTAAGGTTTTCAAACAATTATTGATATTTACAAACTAGCGTTGAAAAAGTAGTGAAAAAAGCTAGATTTTGCATGTAAATCGCTATGTAATTAAAAGTTGTGTAAAACATAAAATCTTAAATAAAACTTTGTCAAAACTTCTGAAACTAGTTAAAATCAATAAGTTTTGATTGATTTCATATCGATTTTCAATAATTTCATTGTTTTTCTAATGTTTTCAAACAGTTATTGATATTTACAAACTAGCGTTAAAAACTAGTTAAAAAAGCTAGATTTTGCATGGAAATCGCTATGTAATTAAAAGTTGTGTAAAACATAAAATCTTAAATAAAACTTTGTCAAAACTTCTGAAACTAGTTAAAATCAATAAGTTTTGATTGATTTCATATCGATTTTCAATAATTTCATTGTTTTTCTAATGTTTTCAAACAGTTATTGATATTTACAAATTAGCGTTGAAAAACTAGTGAAAAAAGCTAGATTTTGCATGTAAATCGCTATGTAATTAAAAGTTGTGTAAAACATAAAATCTTAAATAAAACTTTGTCAAAACTTCTGAAACTAGTTAAAATCAATAAGTTTTGATTGATTTCATATCGATTTTCAATAATTTCATTGTTTTTCTAATGTTTTCAAACAGTTATTGATATTTACAAACTAGCGTTGAAAAAGTAGTGAAAAAAGCTAGATTTTGCATGTAAATCGCTATGTAATTAAAAGTTGTGTAAAACATAAAATCTTAAATAAAACTTTGTCAAAACTTCTGAAACTAGTTAAAATCAATAAGTTTTGATTGATTTCATATCGATTTTCAATAATTTCATTGTTTTTCTAAGGTTTTCAAACAGTTATTGATATTTACAAACTAGCGTTGAAAAAGTAGTGAAAAAAGCTAGATTTTGCATGTAAATCGCTATGTAATTAAAAGTTGTGTAAAACATAAAATCTTAAATAAAACTTTGTCAAAACTTCTGAAACTAGTTAAAATCAATAAGTTTTGATTGATTTCATATCGATTTTCAATAATTTCATTGTTTTTCTAAGGTTTTCAAACAGTTATTGATATTTACAAACTAGCGTTGAAAAAGTAGTGAAAAAAGCTAGATTTTGCATGTAAATCGCTATGTAATTAAAAGTTGTGTAAAACATAAAATCTTAAATAAAACTTTGTCAAAACTTCTGAAACTGGTTAAAATCAATAAGTTTTGATTGATTTCATATCGATTTTCAATAATTTCATTGTTTTTCTAATGTTTTCAAACAGTTATTGATATTTACAAACTAGCGTTAAAAAGTAGTTAAAAAAGCTAGATTTTGCATGGAAATCGCTATGTAATTAAAAGTTGTGTAAAACATAAAATCTTAAATAAAACTTTGTCAAAACTTCTGAAACTAGTTAAAATCAATAAGTTTTGATTGATTTCATATCGATTTTCAATAATTTCATTGTTTTTCTAATGTTTTCAAACAGTTATTGATATTTACAAACTAGCGTTAAAAAGTAGTTAAAAAAGCTAGATTTTGCATGGAAATCGCTATGTAATTAAAAGTTGTGTAAAACATAAAATCTTAAATAAAACTTTGTCAAAACTTCTGAAACTAGTTAAAATCAATAAGTTTTGATTGATTTCATATCGATTTTCAATAATTTTATTGTTTTTCTAATGTTTTCAAACAGTTATTGATATTTACAAACTAGCGTTGAAAAAGTAGTTAAAAAAGCTAGATTTTGCATGTAAATCGCTATGTAATTAAAAGTTGTGTAAAACATAAAATCTTAAATAAAACTTTGTCAAAACTTCTGAAACTAGTTAAAATCAATAAGTTTTGATTGATTTCATATCGATTTTCAATAATTTCATTGTTTTTCTAATGTTTTCAAACAGTTATTGATATTTACAAATTAGCGTTGAAAAAGTAGTGAAAAAAGCTAGATTTTGCATGTAAATCGCTATGTAATTAAAAGTTGTGTAAAACATAAAATCTTAAATAAAACTTTGTCAAAACTTCTGAAACTAGTTAAAATCAATAAGTTTTGATTGATTTCATATCGATTTTCAATAATTTCATTGTTTTTCTAATGTTTTCAAACAGTTATTGATATTTACAAACTAGCGTTAAAAAGTAGTTAAAAAAGCTAGATTTTGCATGGAAATCGCTATGTAATTAAAAGTTGTGTAAAACATAAAATCTTAAATAAAACTTTGTCAAAACTTCTGAAACTAGTTAAAATCAATAAGTTTTGATTGATTTCATATCGATTTTCAATAATTTTATTGTTTTTCTAATGGTTTCAAACAGTTATTGATATTTACAAACTAGCGTTGAAAAAGTAGTGAAAAAAGCTAGATTTTGCATGTAAATCGCTATGTAATTAAAAGTTGTGTAAAACATAAAATCTTAAATAAAACTTTGTCAAAACTTCTGAAACTAGTTAAAATCAATAAGTTTTGATTGATTTCATATCGATTTTCAATAATTTTATTGTTTTTCTAATGTTTTCAAACAGTTATTGATATTTACAAACTAGCGTTGAAAAAGTAGTGAAAAAAGCTAGATTTTGCATGTAAATCGCTATGTAATTAAAAGTTGTGTAAAACATAAAATCTTAAATAAAACTTTGTCAAAACTTCTGAAACTAGTTAAAATCAATAAGTTTTGATTGATTTCATATCGATTTTCAATAATTTCATTGTTTTTCTAAGGTTTTCAAACAGTTATTGATATTTACAAACTAGCGTTGAAAAAGTAGTGAAAAAAGCTAGATTTTGCATGTAAATCGCTATGTAATTAAAAGTTGTGTAAAACATAAAATCTTAAATAAAACTTTGTCAAAACTTCTGAAACTGGTTAAAATCAATAAGTTTTGATTGATTTCATATCGATTTTCAATAATTTCATTGTTTTTCTAATGTTTTCAAACAGTTATTGATATTTACAAACTAGCGTTAAAAAGTAGTTAAAAAAGCTAGATTTTGCATGGAAATCGCTATGTAATTAAAAGTTGTGTAAAACATAAAATCTTAAATAAAACTTTGTCAAAACTTCTGAAACTAGTTAAAATCAATAAGTTTTGATTGATTTCATATCGATTTTCAATAATTTCATTGTTTTTCTAATGTTTTCAAACAGTTATTGATATTTACAAATTAGCGTTGAAAAACTAGTGAAAAAAGCTAGATTTTGCATGTAAATCGCTATGTAATTAAAAGTTGTGTAAAACATAAAATCTTAAATAAAACTTTGTCAAAACTTCTGAAACTAGTTAAAATCAATAAGTTTTGATTGATTTCATATCGATTTTCAATAATTTCATTGTTTTTCTAATGTTTTCAAACAGTTATTGATATTTACAAACTACCGTTGAAAAAGTAGTGAAAAAAGCTAGATTTTGCATGTAAATCGCTATGTAATTAAAGTTGTGTAAAACATAAAATCTTAAATAAAACTTTGTCAAAACTTCTGAAACTAGTTAAAATCAATAAGTTTTGATTGATTTCATATCGATTTTCAATAATTTCATTGTTTTTCTAATGTTTTCAAACAGTTATTGATATTTACAAATTAGCGTTGAAAAAGTAGTGAAAAAAGCTAGATTTTGCATGTAAATCGCTATGTAATTAAAAGTTGTGTAAAACATAAAATCTTAAATAAAACTTTGTCAAAACTTCTGAAACTAGTTAAAATCAATAAGTTTTGATTGATTTCATATCGATTTTCAATAATTTCATTGTTTTTCTAATGTTTTCAAACAGTTATTGATATTTACAAACTAGCGTTAAAAACTAGTTAAAAAAGCTAGATTTTGCATGGAAATCGCTATGTAATTAAAAGTTGTGTAAAACATAAAATCTTAAATAAAACTTTGTCAAAACTTCTGAAACTAGTTAAAATCAATAAGTTTTGATTGATTTCATATCGATTTTCAATAATTTCATTGTTTTTCTAATGTTTTCAAACAGTTATTGATATTTACAAACTAGCGTTGAAAAGTAGTGAAAAAAGCTAGATTTTGCATGTAAATCGCTATGTAATTAAAAGTTGTGTAAAACATAAAATCTTAAATAAAACTTTGTCAAAACTTCTGAAACTAGTTAAAATCAATAAGTTTTGATTGATTTCATATCGATTTTCAATAATTTCATTGTTTTTCTAATGTTTTCAAACAGTTATTGATAATTACAAATTAGCGTTGAAAAACTAGTGAAAAAAGCTAGATTTTGCATGTAAATCGCTATGTAATTAAAAGTTGTGTAAAACATAAAATCTTAAATAAAACTTTGTCAAAACTTCTGAAACTAGTTAAAATCAATAAGTTTTGATTGATTTCATATCGATTTTCAATAATTTCATTGTTTTTCTAATGTTTTCAAACAGTTATTGATATTTACAAACTAGCGTTGAAAAAGTAGTGAAAAAAGCTAGATTTTGCATGTAAATCGCTATGTAATTAAAAGTTGTGTAAAACATAAAATCTTAAATAAAACTTTGTCAAAACTTCTGAAACTAGTTAAAATCAATAAGTTTTGATTGATTTCATATCGATTTTCAATAATTTCATTGTTTTTCTAATGTTTTCAAACAGTTATTGATATTTACAAATTAGCGTTGAAAAAGTAGTGAAAAAAGCTAGATTTTGCATGTAAATCGCTATGTAATTAAAAGTTGTGTAAAACATAAAATCTTAAATAAAACTTTGTCAAAACTTCTGAAACTAGTTAAAATCAATAAGTTTTGATTGATTTCATATCGATTTTCAATAATTTCATTGTTTTTCTAATGTTTTCCAACAGTTATTGATATTTACAAATTAGCGTTAAAAAGTAGTCAAAACAGCTACATTTTGCATGTAAATCGATATGTAATTAAAAGTTGTGTAAAACATAAAATCTTAAATAAAACTTTGTCAAAACTTCTGAAACTAGTTAAAATCAATAAGTTTTGATTGATTTCATATCGATTTTCAATAATTTCATTGTTTTTCTAATGTTTTCAAAGAGTTATTGATATTTACAAATTAGCGTTGAAAAACTAGTGAAAAAAGCTACATTTTGCATGTAAATCGCTATGTAATTAAAAGTTGTGTAAAACATAAAATCTTAAATAAAACTTTGTCAAAACTTCTGAAACTAGTTAAAATCAATAAGTTTTGATTGATTTCATATCGATTTTCAATAATTTCATTGTTTTTCTAATGTTTTCAAACAGTTATTGATATTTACAAACTAGCGTTGAAAAAGTAGTGAAAAAAGCTAGATTTTGCATGTAAATCGCTATGTAATTAAAAGTTGTGTAAAACATAAAATCTTAAATAAAACTTTGTCAAAACTTCTGAAACTAGTTAAAATCAATAAGTTTTGATTGATTTCATATCGATTTTCAATAATTTCATTGTTTTTATAATGTTTTCAAACAGTTATTGATATTTACAAACTAGCGTTAAAAAGTAGTTAAAAAAGCTAGATTTTGCATGGAAATCGCTATGTAATTAAAAGTTGTGTAAAACATAAAATCTTAAATAAAACTTTGTCAAAACTTCTGAAACTAGTTAAAATCAATAAGTTTTGATTGATTTCATATCGATTTTCAATAATTTTATTGTTTTTCTAATGTTTTCAAACAGTTATTGATATTTACAAACTAGCGTTGAAAAAGTAGTGAAAAAAGCTAGATTTTGCATGTAAATCGCTATGTAATTAAAAGTTGTGTAAAACATAAAATCTTAAATAAAACTTTGTCAAAACTTCTGAAACTAGTTAAAATCAATAAGTTTTGATTGATTTCATATCGATTTTCAATAATTTCATTGTTTTTCTAAGGTTTTCAAACAGTTATTGATATTTACAAACTAGCGTTGAAAAAGTAGTGAAAAAAGCTAGATTTTGCATGTAAATCGCTATGTAATTAAAAGTTGTGTAAAACATAAAATCTTAAATAAAACTTTGTCAAAACTTCTGAAACTAGTTAAAATCAATAAGTTTTGATTGATTTCATATCGATTTTCAATAATTTCATTGTTTTTCTAATGTTTTCAAACAGTTATTGATATTTACAAACTAGCGTTAAAAAGTAGTTAAAAAAGCTAGATTTTGCATGGAAATCGCTATGTAATTAAAAGGTGTGTAAAACATAAAATCTTAAATAAAACTTTGTCAAAACTTCTGAAACTAGTTAAAATCAATAAGTTTTGATTGATTTCATATCGATTTTCAATAATTTCATTGTTTTTCTAAGGTTTTCAAACAGTTATTGATATTTACAAACTAGCGTTGAAAAAGTAGTGAAAAAAGCTAGATTTTGCATGTAAATCGCTATGTAATTAAAAGTTGTGTAAAACATAAAATCTTAAATAAAACTTTGTCAAAACTTCTGAAACTAGTTAAAATCAATAAGTTTTGATTGATTTCATATCGATTTTCAATAATTTCATTGTTTTTCTAATGTTTTCAAACAGTTATTGATATTTACAAACTACCGTTGAAAAAGTAGTGAAAAAAGCTAGATTTTGCATGTAAATCGCTATGTAATTAAAAGTTGTGTAAAACATAAAATCTTAAATAAAACTTTGTCAAAACTTCTGAAACTAGTTAAAATCAATAAGTTTTGATTGATTTCATATCGATTTTCAATAATTTCATTGTTTTTCTAATGTTTTCAAACAGTTATTGATATTTACAAATTAGCGTTGAAAAAGTAGTGAAAAAAGCTAGATTTTGCATGTAAATCGCTATGTAATTAAAAGTTGTGTAAAACATAAAATCTTAAATAAAACTTTGTCAAAACTTCTGAAACTAGTTAAAATCAATAAGTTTTGATTGATTTCATATCGATTTTCAATAATTTCATTGTTTTTCTAATGTTTTCCAACAGTTATTGATATTTACAAATTAGCGTTAAAAAGTAGTCAAAACAGCTACATTTTGCATGTAAATCGATATGTAATTAAAAGTTGTGTAAAACATAAAATCTTAAATAAAACTTTGTCAAAACTTCTGAAACTAGTTAAAATCAATAAGTTTTGATTGATTTCATATCGATTTTCAATAATTTCATTGTTTTTATAATGTTTTCAAACAGTTATTGATATTTACAAACTAGCGTTAAAAAGTAGTTAAAAAAGCTAGATTTTGCATGGAAATCGCTATGTAATTAAAAGTTGTGTAAAACATAAAATCTTAAATAAAACTTTGTCAAAACTTCTGAAACTAGTTAAAATCAATAAGTTTTGATTGATTTCATATCGATTTTCAATAATTTTATTGTTTTTCTAATGTTTTCAAACAGTTATTGATATTTACAAACTAGCGTTGAAAAAGTAGTGAAAAAAGCTAGATTTTGCATGTAAATCGCTATGTAATTAAAAGTTGTGTAAAACATAAAATCTTAAATAAAACTTTGTCAAAACTTCTGAAACTAGTTAAAATCAATAAGTTTTGATTGATTTCATATCGATTTTCAATAATTTCATTGTTTTTCTAAGGTTTTCAAACAGTTATTGATATTTACAAACTAGCGTTGAAAAAGTAGTGAAAAAAGCTAGATTTTGCATGTAAATCGCTATGTAATTAAAAGTTGTGTAAAACATAAAATCTTAAATAAAACTTTGTCAAAACTTCTGAAACTAGTTAAAATCAATAAGTTTTGATTGATTTCATATCGATTTTCAATAATTTCATTGTTTTTCTAATGTTTTCAAACAGTTATTGATATTTACAAACTAGCGTTGAAAAAGTAGTGAAAAAAGCTAGATTTTGCATGTAAATCGCTATGTAATTAAAAGTTGTGTAAAACATAAAATCTTAAATAAAACTTTGTCAAAACTTCTGAAACTAGTTAAAATCAATAAGTTTTGATTGATTTCATATCGATTTTCAATAATTTCATTGTTTTTATAATGTTTTCAAACAGTTATTGATATTTACAAACTAGCGTTAAAAAGTAGTTAAAAAAGCTAGATTTTGCATGGAAATCGCTATGTAATTAAAAGTTGTGTAAAACATAAAATCTTAAATAAAACTTTGTCAAAACTTCTGAAACTAGTTAAAATCAATAAGTTTTGATTGATTTCATATCGATTTTCAATAATTTTATTGTTTTTCTAATGTTTTCAAACAGTTATTGATATTTACAAACTAGCGTTGAAAAAGTAGTGAAAAAAGCTAGATTTTGCATGTAAATCGCTATGTAATTAAAAGTTGTGTAAAACATAAAATCTTAAATAAAACTTTGTCAAAACTTCTGAAACTAGTTAAAATCAATAAGTTTTGATTGATTTCATATCGATTTTCAATAATTTCATTGTTTTTCTAAGGTTTTCAAACAGTTATTGATATTTACAAACTAGCGTTGAAAAAGTAGTGAAAAAAGCTAGATTTTGCATGTAAATCGCTATGTAATTAAAAGTTGTGTAAAACATAAAATCTTAAATAAAACTTTGTCAAAACTTCTGAAACTAGTTAAAATCAATAAGTTTTGATTGAATTCATATCGATTTTCAATAATTTCATTGTTTTTCTAATGTTTTCAAACAGTTATTGATATTTACAAACTAGCGTTAAAAAGTAGTTAAAAAGCTAGATTTTGCATGGAAATCGCTATGTAATTAAAAGGTGTGTAAAACATAAAATCTTAAATAAAACTTTGTCAAAACTTCTGAAACTAGTTAAAATCAATAAGTTTTGATTGATTTCATATCGATTTTCAATAATTTCATTGTTTTTCTAAGGTTTTCAAACAGTTATTGATATTTACAAACTAGCGTTGAAAAAGTAGTGAAAAAAGCTAGATTTTGCATGTAAATCGCTATGTAATTAAAAGTTGTGTAAAACATAAAATCTTAAATAAAAACTTTGTCAAAACTTCTGAAACTAGTTAAAATCAATAAGTTTTGATTGATTTCATATCGATTTTCAATAATTTCATTGTTTTTCTAATGTTTTCAAACAGTTATTGATATTTACAAACTAGCGTTAAAAACTAGTTAAAAAAGCTAGATTTTGCATGGAAATCGCTATGTAATTAAAAGTTGTGTAAAACATAAAATCTTAAATAAACTTTGTCAAAACTTCTGAAACTAGTTAAAATCAATAAGTTTTGATTGATTTCATATCGATTTTCAATAATTTCATTGTTTTTCTAATGTTTTCAAACAGTTATTGATATTTACAACCTAGCGTTAAAAAGTAGTCAAAAAAGCTAGATTTTGCATGTAAATCGCTATGTAATTAAACGCTGTGTAAAACATAAAATCTTAAATAAAACTTTGTCAAAACTTCTGAAACTAGTTAAAATCAATAAGTTTTGATTGATTTCATATCGATTTTCAATAATTTCATTGTTTTTCTAATGTTTTCCAACAGTTATTGATATTTACAAACTAGCGTTGAAAAAGTAGTGAAAAAAGCTAGATTTTGCATGTAAATCGCTATGTAATTAAAAGTTGTGTAAAACATAAAATCTTAAATAAAACTTTGTCAAAACTTCTGAAACTAGTTAAAATCAATAAGTTTTGATTGATTTCATATCGATTTTCAATAATTTCATTGTTTTTCTAATGTTTTCAAACAGTTATTGATATTTACAAACTAGCGTTAAAAAGTAGTTAAAAAAGCTAGATTTTGCATGGAAATCGCTATGTAATTAAAAGTTGTGTAAAACATAAAATCTTAAATAAAACTTTGTCAAAACTTCTGAAACTAGTTAAAATCAATAAGTTTTGATTGATTTCATATCGATTTTCAATAATTTCATTGTTTTTCTAATGTTTTCAAAGAGTTATTGATATTTACAAACTAGCGTTAAAAACTAGTTAAAAAAGCTAGATTTTGCATGGAAATCGCTATGTAATTAAAAGTTGTGTAAAACATAAAATCTTAAATAAAACTTTGTCAAAACTTCTGAAACTAGTTAAAATCAATAAGTTTTGATTGATTTCATATCGATTTTCAATAATTTCATTGTTTTTCTAATGTTCTCAAACAGTTATTGATATTTACAAACTAGCGTTAAAAAGTAGTTAAAAAAGCTAGATTTTGCATGGAAATCGCTATGTAATTAAAAGTTGTGTAAAACATAAAATCTTAAATAAAACTTTGTCAAAACTTCTGAAACTAGTTAAAATCAATAAGTTTTGATTGATTTCATATCGATTTTCAATAATTTCATTGTTTTTCTAATGTTTTCAAACAGTTATTGATATTTACAAATTAGCGTTGAAAAAGTAGTGAAAAAAGCTAGATTTTGCATGTAAATCGCTATGTAATTAAAAGTTGTGTAAAACATAAAATCTTAAATAAAACTTTGTCAAAACTTCTGAAACTAGTTAAAATCAATAAGTTTTGATTGATTTCATATCGATTTTCAATAATTTCATTGTTTTTCTAATGTTTTCAAACAGTTATTTATATTAACAAATTAGCGTTGAAAAACTAGTGAAAAAAGCTAGATTTTGCATGTAAATCGCTATGTAATTAAAAGTTGTGTAAAACATAAAATCTTAAATAAAACTTTGTCAAAACTTCTGAAACTAGTTAAAATCAATAAGTTTTGATTGATTTCATATCGATTTTCAATAATTTCATTGTTTTTCTAATGTTTTCAAACAGTTATTGATATTTACAAACTAGCGTTGAAAAAGTAGTGAAAAAAGCTAGATTTTGCATGTAAATCGCTATCTAATTAAAAGTTGTGTAAAACATAAAATCTTAAATAAAACTTTGTCAAAACTTCTGAAACTAGTTAAAATCAATAAGTTTTGATTGATTTCATATCGATTTTCAATAATTTCATTGTTTTTCTAATGTTTTCAAACAGTTATTGATATTTACAAATTAGCGTTGAAAAAGTAGTGAAAAAAGCTAGATTTTGCATGTAAATCGCTATGTAATTAAAAGTTGTGTATAACATAAAATCTTAAATAAAACTTTGTCAAAACTTCTGAAACTAGTTAAAATCAATAAGTTTTGATTGATTTCATATCGATTTTCAATAATTTCATTGTTTTTCTAATGTTTTCAAACAGTTATTGATATTTACAAACTAGCGTTGAAAAAGTAGTGAAAAAAGCTAGATTTTGCATGTAAATCGCTATGTAATTAAAAGTTGTGTAAAACATAAAATCTTAAATAAAACTTTGTCAAAACTTCTGAAACTAGTTAAAATCAATAAGTTTTGATTGATTTCATATCGATTTTCAATAATTTTATTGTTTTTCTAATGTTTTCAAACAGTTATTGATATTTACAAACTAGCGTTGAAAAAGTAGTTAAAAAAGCTAGATTTTGCATGGAAATCGCTATGTAATTAAAAGTTGTGTAAAACATAAAATCTGAAATAAAACTTTGTCAAAACTTCTGAAACTAGTTAAAATCAATAAGTTTTGATTGATTTCATATCGATTTTCAATAATTTCATTGTTTTTCTAAGGTTTTCAAACAGTTATTGATATTTACAAACTAGCGTTGAAAAAGTAGTGAAAAAAGCTAGATTTTGCATGTAAATCGCTATGTAATTAAAAGTTGTGTAAAACATAAAATCTTAAATAAAACTTTGTCAAAACTTCTGAAACTAGTTAAAATCAATAAGTTTTGATTGATTTCATATCGATTTTCAATAATTTCATTGTTTTTCTAAGGTTTTCAAACAGTTATTGATATTTACAAACTAGCGTTGAAAAAGTAGTGAAAAAAGCTAGATTTTGCATGTAAATCGCTATGTAATTAAAAGTTGTGTAAAACATAAAATCTTAAATAAAACTTTGTCAAAACTTCTGAAACTAGTTAAAATCAATAAGTTTTGATTGATTTCATATCGATTTTCAATAATTTCATTGTTTTTCTAAGGTTTTCAAACAGTTATTGATATTTACAAACTAGCGTTGAAAAAGTAGTGAAAAAAGCTAGATTTTGCATGTAAATCGCTATGTAATTAAAAGTTGTGTAAAACATAAAATCTTAAATAAAACTTTGTCAAAACTTCTGAAACTAGTTAAAATCAATAAGTTTTGATTGATTTCATATCGATTTTCAATAATTTCATTGTTTTTCTAAGGTTTTCAAACAGTTATTGATATTTACAAACTAGCGTTGAAAAAGTAGTGAAAAAAGCTAGATTTTGCATGTAAATCGCTATGTAATTAAAAGTTGTGTAAAACATAAAATCTTAAATAAAACTTTGTCAAAACTTCTGAAACTAGTTAAAATCAATAAGTTTTGATTGATTTCATATCGATTTTCAATAATTTCATTGTTTTTCTAATGTTTTCAAACAGTTATTGATATTTACAAACTAGCGTTAAAAAGTAGTTAAAAAAGCTAGATTTTGCATGGAAATCGCTATGTAATTAAAAGTTGTGTAAAACATAAAATCTTAAATAAAACTTTGTCAAAACTTCTGAAACTAGTTAAAATCAATAAGTTTTGATTGATTTCATATCGATTTTCAATAATTTCATTGTTTTTCTAATGTTTTCAAAGAGTTATTGATATTTACAAACTAGCGTTAAAAACTAGTTAAAAAAGCTAGATTTTGCATGGAAATCGCTATGTAATTAAAAGTTGTGTAAAACATAAAATCTTAAATAAAACTTTGTCAAAACTTCTGAAACTAGTTAAAATCAATAAGTTTTGATTGATTTCATATCGATTTTCAATAATTTCATTGTTTTTCTAATGTTCTCAAACAGTTATTGATATTTACAAACTAGCGTTAAAAAGTAGTTAAAAAAGCTAGATTTTGCATGGAAATCGCTATGTAATTAAAAGTTGTGTAAAACATAAAATCTTAAATAAAACTTTGTCAAAACTTCTGAAACTAGTTAAAATCAATAAGTTTTGATTGATTTCATATCGATTTTCAATAATTTCATTGTTTTTCTAATGTTTTCAAACAGTTATTGATATTTACAAATTAGCGTTGAAAAAGTAGTGAAAAAAGCTAGATTTTGCATGTAAATCGCTATGTAATTAAAAGTTGTGTAAAACATAAAATCTTAAATAAAACTTTGTCAAAACTTCTGAAACTAGTTAAAATCAATAAGTTTTGATTGATTTCATATCGATTTTCAATAATTTCATTGTTTTTCTAATGTTTTCAAACAGTTATTTATATTAACAAATTAGCGTTGAAAAACTA
This sequence comes from Acanthosepion lycidas, assembly GCA_963932145.1. Taxonomy (NCBI): domain Eukaryota; kingdom Metazoa; phylum Mollusca; class Cephalopoda; order Sepiida; family Sepiidae; genus Acanthosepion; species Acanthosepion lycidas. The sequence goes on along the minus strand of CAWVQA010001189.1, from coordinate 3,735 downwards.
GTGAAAAAAGCTAGATTTTGCATGTAAATCGCTATGTAATTAAAAGTTGTGTAAAACATAAAATCTTAAATAAAACTTTGTCAAAACTTCTGAAACTAGTTAAAATCAATAAGTTTTGATTGATTTCATATCGATTTTCAATAATTTCATTGTTTTTCTAATGTTTTCAAACAGTTATTGATATTTACAAACTAGCGTTGAAAAAGTAGTGAAAAAAGCTAGATTTTGCATGTAAATCGCTATCTAATTAAAAGTTGTGTAAAACATAAAATCTTAAATAAAACTTTGTCAAAACTTCTGAAACTAGTTAAAATCAATAAGTTTTGATTGATTTCATATCGATTTTCAATAATTTCATTGTTTTTCTAATGTTTTCAAACAGTTATTGATATTTACAAATTAGCGTTGAAAAAGTAGTGAAAAAAGCTAGATTTTGCATGTAAATCGCTATGTAATTAAAAGTTGTGTATAACATAAAATCTTAAATAAAACTTTGTCAAAACTTCTGAAACTAGTTAAAATCAATAAGTTTTGATTGATTTCATATCGATTTTCAATAATTTCATTGTTTTTCTAATGTTTTCAAACAGTTATTGATATTTACAAACTAGCGTTGAAAAAGTAGTGAAAAAAGCTAGATTTTGCATGTAAATCGCTATGTAATTAAAAGTTGTGTAAAACATAAAATCTTAAATAAAACTTTGTCAAAACTTCTGAAACTAGTTAAAATCAATAAGTTTTGATTGATTTCATATCGATTTTCAATAATTTTATTGTTTTTCTAATGTTTTCAAACAGTTATTGATATTTACAAACTAGCGTTGAAAAAGTAGTTAAAAAAGCTAGATTTTGCATGTAAATCGCTATGTAATTAAAAGTTGTGTAAAACATAAAATCTGAAATAAAACTTTGTCAAAACTTCTGAAACTAGTTAAAATCAATAAGTTTGATTGATTTCATATCGATTTTCAATAATTTCATTGTTTTTCTAAGGTTTTCAAACAGTTATTGATATTTACAAACTAGCGTTGAAAAAGTAGTGAAAAAAGCTAGATTTTGCATGTAAATCGCTATGTAATTAAAGTTGTGTAAAACATAAAATCTTAAATAAAACTTTGTCAAAACTTCTGAAACTAGTTAAAATCAATAAGTTTTGATTGATTCATATCGATTTTCAATAATTTCATTGTTTTTCTAATGTTTTCAAACAGTTATTTATATTAACAAATTAGCGTTGAAAAACTAGTGAAAAAAGCTAGATTTTGCATGTAAATCGCTATGTAATTAAAAGTTGTGTAAAACATAAAATCTTAAATAAAACTTTGTCAAAACTTCTGAAACTAGTTAAAATCAATAAGTTTTGATTGATTTCATATCGATTTTCAATAATTTCATTGTTTTTCTAATGTTTTCAAACAGTTATTGATATTTACAAACTAGCGTTGAAAAAGTAGTGAAAAAGCTAGATTTTGCATGTAAATCGCTATCTAATTAAAAGTTGTGTAAAACATAAAATCTTAAATAAAACTTTGTCAAAACTTCTGAAACTAGTTAAAATCAATAAGTTTTGATTGATTTCATATCGATTTTCAATAATTTCATTGTTTTTCTAATGTTTTCAAACAGTTATTGATATTTACAAATTAGCGTTGAAAAAGTAGTGAAAAAAGCTAGATTTTGCATGTAAATCGCTATGTAATTAAAAGTTGTGTATAACATAAAATCTTAAATAAAACTTTGTCAAAACTTCTGAAACTAGTTAAAATCAATAAGTTTTGATTGATTTCATATCGATTTTCAATAATTTCATTGTTTTTCTAATGTTTTCAAACAGTTATTGATATTTACAAACTAGCGTTGAAAAAGTAGTGAAAAAAGCTAGATTTTGCATGTAAATCGCTATGTAATTAAAAGTTGTGTAAAACATAAAATCTTAAATAAAACTTTGTCAAAACTTCTGAAACTAGTTAAAATCAATAAGTTTTGATTGATTTCATATCGATTTTCAATAATTTTATTGTTTTTCTAATGTTTTCAAACAGTTATTGATATTTACAAACTAGCGTTGAAAAAGTAGTTAAAAAAGCTAGATTTTGCATGTAAATCGCTATGTAATTAAAAGTTGTGTAAAACATAAAATCTGAAATAAAACTTTGTCAAAACTTCTGAAACTAGTTAAAATCAATAAGTTTTGATTGATTTCATATCGATTTCAATAATTTCATTGTTTTTCTAAGGTTTTCAAACAGTTATTGATATGATATTTACAAACTAGCGTTGAAAAAGTAGTGAAAAAAGCTAGATTTTGCATGTAAATCGCTATGTAATTAAAAGTTGTGTAAAACATAAAATCTTAAATAAAACTTTGTCAAAACTTCTGAAACTAGTTAAAATCAATAAGTTTTGATTGATTTCATATCGATTTTCAATAATTTCATTGTTTTTCTAAGGTTTTCAAACAGTTATTGATATTTACAAACTAGCGTTGAAAAAGTAGTGAAAAAAGCTAGATTTTGCATGTAAATCGCTATGTAATTAAAAGTTGTGTAAAACATAAAATCTTAAATAAAACTTTGTCAAAACTTCTGAAACTAGTTAAAATCAATAAGTTTTGATTGATTTCATATCGATTTTCAATAATTTCATTGTTTTTCTAAGGTTTTCAAACAGTTATTGATATTTACAAACTAGCGTTGAAAAAGTAGTGAAAAAAGCTAGATTTTGCATGTAAATCGCTATGTAATTAAAAGTTGTGTAAAACATAAAATCTTAAATAAAACTTTGTCAAAACTTCTGAAACCAGTTAAAATCAATAAGTTTTGATTGATTTCATATCGATTTTCAATAATTTCATTGTTTTTCTAAGGTTTTCAAACAGTTATTGATATTTACAAACTAGCGTTGAAAAAGTAGTGAAAAAAGCTAGATTTTGCATGTAAATCGCTATGTAATTAAAAGTTGTGTAAAACATAAAATCTTAAATAAAACTTTGTCAAAACTTCTGAAACTAGTTAAAATCAATAAGTTTTGATTGATTTCATATCGATTTTCAATAATTTCATTGTTTCTCTAAGGTTTTCAAACAGTTATTGATATTTACAAACTAGCGTTGAAAAAGTAGTGAAAAAAGCTAGATTTTGCATGTAAATCGCTATGTAATTAAAAGTTGTGTAAAACATAAAATCTTAAATAAAACTTTGTCAAAACTTCTGAAACTGGTTAAAATCAATAAGTTTTGATTGATTTCATATCGATTTTCAATAATTTCATTGTTTTTCTAATGTTTTCAAACAGTTATTGATATTTACAAACTAGCGTTAAAAAGTAGTTAAAAAAGCTAGATTTTGCATGGAAATCGCTATGTAATTAAAAGGTGTGTAAAACATAAAATCTTAAATAAAACTTTGTCAAAACTTCTGAAACTAGTTAAAATCAATAAGTTTTGATTGATTTCATATCGATTTTCAATAATTTCATTGTTTTTCTAATGTTTTCAAACAGTTATTGATATTTACAAACTAGCGTTAAAAACTAGTTAAAAAAGCTAGATTTTGCATGGAAATCGCTATGTAATTAAAAGTTGTGTAAAACATAAAATCTTAAATAAAACTGTCAAAACTTCTGAAACTAGTTAAAATCAATAAGTTTTGATTGATTTCATATCGATTTTCAATAATTTCATTGTTTTTCTAATGTTCTCAAACAGTTATTGATATTTACAAACTAGCGTTGAAA
>CAWVQA010001188.1:17500-21344 GCA_963932145.1 Acanthosepion lycidas | reverse complement strand
CCACCAGCCACACGTACCGCTGCGACGAGCAGTGCCGAGGCGCACGACGCGCGTCCGGCTACGGCAAACGAAGCAAAGCCGCCTTCTCCGCGCGCGGTGTCACTTAGGCATATCGAAACGATTCGACGGACTCGCGCCGTTACGCACTCGTACGATTGCGAGGCAGGCAGGCAGGCAGGCAGGCAGGCAGGCGCAAGCGCGCGTCCGGTTACGGCAGACGAAGGCAGCAGGCACCTTCGACGCATCACTTAGGAGGCATCGAAACGATTCGACGACGACGACGACGACGACGGACTCCTGCTCCTCCTCCTCCTCCTCGCAGGTTACGCACTGAGCTTCCGAGGCGCGCGTCCGGCGACGGCAGACGAAGGCCGGCGACGCTCCTCCCAACGTGTGACACTTGAATCCTGTTCGTGTAACAAGCTTTGCTTTTTTGGAGAAATTTCATGCCAACCGATACGGAAAGTGTGCGAAGAGCATAGAAATGACATTAGAACGACAACTGATGGCTTCAATTCGGTTTTCGAATTGTATTTTTCGAATTTTATTCGACAACATCGGCCACCAGCCACACGTACCGCTGCGACGAGCAGTGCCGAGGCGCACGACGCGCGTCCGGCTACGGCAAACGAAGCAAAGCCGCCTTCTCCGCGCGCGGTGTCACTTAGGCATATCGAAACGATTCGACGGACTCGCGCCGTTACGCACTCGTACGATTGCGAGGCAGGCAGGCAGGCAGGCAGGCAGGCAGGCGCAAGCGCGCGTCCGGTTACGGCAGACGAAGGCAGCAGGCACCTTCGACGCATCACTTAGGAGGCATCGAAACGATTCGACGACGACGACGACGACGACGGACTCCTGCTCCTCCTCCTCCTCCTCGCAGGTTACGCACTGAGCTTCCGAGGCGCGCGTCCGGCGACGGCAGACGAAGGCCGGCGACGCTCCTCCCAACGTGTGACACTTGAATCCTGTTCGTGTAACAAGCTTTGCTTTTTTGGAGAAATTTCATGCCAACCGATACGGAAAGTGTGCGAAGAGCATAGAAATGACATTAGAACGACAACTGATGGCTTCAATTCGGTTTTCGAATTGTATTTTTCGAATTTTATTCGACAACATCGGCCACCAGCCACACGTACCGCTGCGACGAGCAGTGCCGAGGCGCACGACGCGCGTCCGGCTACGGCAAACGAAGCAAAGCCGCCTTCTCCGCGCGCGGTGTCACTTAGGCATATCGAAACGATTCGACGGACTCGCGCCGTTACGCACTCGTACGATTGCGAGGCAGGCAGGCAGGCAGGCAGGCAGGCAGGCAGGCAAGCGCGCGTCCGGTTACGGCAGACGAAGGCAGCAGGCACCTTCGACGCATCACTTAGGAGGCATCGAAACGATTCGACGACGACGACGACGACGACGGACTCCTGCTCCTCCTCCTCCTCCTCGCAGGTTACGCACTGAGCTTCCGAGGCGCGCGTCCGGCGACGGCAGACGAAGGCCGGCGACGCTCCTCCCAACGTGTGACACTTGAATCCTGTTCGTGTAACAAGCTTTGCTTTTTTGGAGAAATTTCATGCCAACCGATACGGAAAGTGTGCGAAGAGCATAGAAATGACATTAGAACGACAACTGATGGCTTCAATTCGGTTTTCGAATTGTATTTTTCGAATTTTATTCGACAACATCGGCCACCAGCCACACGTACCGCTGCGACGAGCAGTGCCGAGGCGCACGACGCGCGTCCGGCTACGGCAAACGAAGCAAAGCCGCCTTCTCCGCGCGCGGTGTCACTTAGGCATATCGAAACGATTCGACGGACTCGCGCCGTTACGCACTCGTACGATTGCAGGCAGGCAGGCAGGCAGGCAGGCAGGCAGGCAGGCGCAAGCGCGCGTCCGGTTACGGCAGACGAAGGCAGCAGGCACCTTCGACGCATCACTTAGGAGGCATCGAAACGATTCGACGACGACGACGACGACGACGGACTCCTGCTCCTCCTCCTCCTCCTCGCAGGTTACGCACTGAGCTTCCGAGGCGCGCGTCCGGCGACGGCAGACGAAGGCCGGCGACGCTCCTCCCAACGTGTGACACTTGAATCCTGTTCGTGTAACAAGCTTTGCTTTTTTGGAGAAATTTCATGCCAACCGATACGGAAAGTGTGCGAAGAGCATAGAAATGACATTAGAACGACAACTGATGGCTTCAATTCGGTTTTCGAATTGTATTTTTCGAATTTTATTCGACAACATCGGCCACCAGCCACACGTACCGCTGCGACGAGCAGTGCCGAGGCGCACGACGCGCGTCCGGCTACGGCAAACGAAGCAAAGCCGCCTTCTCCGCGCGCGGTGTCACTTAGGCATATCGAAACGATTCGACGGACTCGCGCCGTTACGCACTCGTACGATTGCGCAGGCAGGCAGGCAGGCAGGCAGGCAGGCAGGCGCAAGCGCGCGTCCGGTTACGGCAGACGAAGGCAGCAGGCACCTTCGACGCATCACTTAGGAGGCATCGAAACGATTCGACGACGACGACGACGACGACGGACTCCTGCTCCTCCTCCTCCTCCTCGCAGGTTACGCACTGAGCTTCCGAGGCGCGCGTCCGGCGACGGCAGACGAAGGCCGGCGACGCTCCTCCCAACGTGTGACACTTGAATCCTGTTCGTGTAACAAGCTTTGCTTTTTTGGAGAAATTTCATGCCAACCGATACGGAAAGTGTGCGAAGAGCATAGAAATGACATTAGAACGACAACTGATGGCTTCAATTCGGTTTTCGAATTGTATTTTTCGAATTTTATTCGACAACATCGGCCACCAGCCACACGTACCGCTGCGACGAGCAGTGCCGAGGCGCACGACGCGCGTCCGGCTACGGCAAACGAAGCAAAGCCGCCTTCTCCGCGCGCGGTGTCACTTAGGCATATCGAAACGATTCGACGGACTCGCGCCGTTACGCACTCGTACGATTGCGAGGCAGGCAGGCAGGCAGGCAGGCAGGCAGGCGCAAGCGCGCGTCCGGTTACGGCAGACGAAGGCAGCAGGCACCTTCGACGCATCACTTAGGAGGCATCGAAACGATTCGACGACGACGACGACGACGACGGACTCCTGCTCCTCCTCCTCCTCCTCGCAGGTTACGCACTGAGCTTCCGAGGCGCGCGTCCGGCGACGGCAGACGAAGGCCGGCGACGCTCCTCCCAACGTGTGACACTTGAATCCTGTTCGTGTAACAAGCTTTGCTTTTTTGGAGAAATTTCATGCCAACCGATACGGAAAGTGTGCGAAGAGCATAGAAATGACATTAGAACGACAACTGATGGCTTCAATTCGGTTTTCGAATTGTATTTTTCGAATTTTATTCGACAACATCGGCCACCAGCCACACGTACCGCTGCGACGAGCAGTGCCGAGGCGCACGACGCGCGTCCGGCTACGGCAAACGAAGCAAAGCCGCCTTCTCCGCGCGCGGTGTCACTTAGGCATATCGAAACGATTCGACGGACTCGCGCCGTTACGCACTCGTACGATTGCGAGGCAGGCAGGCAGGCAGGCAGGCAGGCAGGCAGCAAGCGCGCGTCCGGTTACGGCAGACGAAGGCAGCAGGCACCTTCGACGCATCACTTAGGAGGCATCGAAACGATTCGACGACGACGACGACGACGACGGACTCCTGCTCCTCCTCCTCCTCCTCGCAGGTTACGCACTGAGCTTCCGAGGCGCGCGTCCGGCGACGGCAGACGAAGGCCGGCGACGCTCCTCCCAACGTGTGACACTTGAATCCTGTTCGTGTAACAACCTTTGCTTTTTTGGAGAAATTTCATGCCAACCGATACGGAAAGTGTGC
>CAWVQA010001188.1:0-12500 GCA_963932145.1 Acanthosepion lycidas | reverse complement strand
ACGGGTCGGGTGGGTTGCCGATGCACGTCGCGGACCCGAGGTGACGGGCGGCACAGAGCGTGACGCCGACCTACCGCGCCGGCAGTGCCCTCCCGCGCGCCCAGATTTTTGACGTCCGGACGCGGAGAAGACGACGCGACGAGACGACGTCGCGCGCCGGCACGGGAATCGGCGCGGCCGCGCCGGCTTCGAGGCTCCCGCGAACACTGTCCCGCGCGCGCGCCCGAGACGGTGGGGCGCCGAGGAGCGCGCGAAGCGCCGCGCGGGATCGTCCGACGGGAAGAAACCGGTTCGCCACGTGTAACGGATCGCGTTTTCGTTTCCTCCGTCCCCGGCAGAAGGGGGCAGTACGCTCGCGGGCCCGACAGAAGACGCCTCCGCCGCCCCCCGAAGTGGGGGAGGGTGGAGTTTAGAGTGCGACTTCCGCCTACGGACACCGCGCGTCGACCTGCACGCCGGGAACGGGTCGCGACGACGGACCGGAGGGGAAGTGCGTCCGGTGCCGGCCGTGCGGATGTGAGCGTCGCGCCGAAGCGCCCGCGCCATATGATGCCGAGCGAAGAAGAGGTGCGGGTGATCGCGAGGAATGGAGAGGAGGAGCCACGACGGCAGCGACGGCGGCCACGGCGGCAGCAGCAGCAGCAGCGACGCGAATCGCCGCCACAGCGGCGGCAGCAGCGACAGCGGCGACCGCCGCGCTCTCCTCGTTCCCCGCGGCCCGTCTCTCCCGTCGGCGACGCGAGCGCAAAAGCAGAATCCGGTGGGCGACGAGGGGGACGAGTTTGCAGGCAGAGCCAACAAGACAGCGACACACCCCCGCCGGTGACCCCCGGAACGACGTCCGCGCCGGCCTGTGATGGGCGCCGCCGCCCGGACAAAAATGCCCGAGCAAGCAACCAAATCGAGTTTGGGCCACGTTCGGCAGCACCGGACTGAGTCCCCCCGCGATCGCGGTGAGCGGTCCCACCCGTTTACCCCTGGGCGGTTTCACGTTCTCTTGAACTCTCTCTCCAAAGTTCTTTTCAACTTTCCCTCACGGTACTTGTCGACTATCGGACTCGTCCCGGTATTTAGCCTTGGATGGAGCTTACCACCCGATTTGGGCTGCGTTCCCAAGCAACCCGACTCTCGGATCGAAGGCCGTCGCTCGCCGTCCGCACCGAATGGGCCTGGCACCCGCCGCGGGCGGCCCCGATCGAGGGAACTCCGAACTACGCGAGACGAAAACGAGCGGCTGCCTTCGACCCATGCGCCACACGTCCCGAAGCCGTTTACTTGCGACGGGATTCGGCGTTGGGCTTCTCCCGGTTCACTCGCCGTTACTAAGGGAATCCCGGTTGGTTTCTTTTCCTCCGCTTAGCGATATGCTTAAGTTCAGCGGGTCGTCTCGTCCGAGCCGAGGGCGGCGGTGTTTTTGCGTTTTGTGATGCAAGAAAAACAAAAACGACGCGACCATGCACAAAAGACGGCGTTGTGCGTCGGCGGCGGCGGCGGCGGCAGAGACTGGCTTCGAGACGCCCAAGGTTTGTATTTCGACCTCCGAGAGCGAAACGATGCTGCCCCGCAACTCCGCGTTGGTCGTAAGTCATCGTCTTGCAATCAACGACTGCTCGCGGTCGTAACGGAAGCGACCCCGCGGTCTGCAAGCGGGAGACGAAGGTAGGAAGAGGAGACCCTCCTGCGACGTCCCGGTTTCCTCCGCGCGAGAAAAGGCAATTCTTTCCGGAAAGAAAGAAAGACGCGGGGGACGGTGAGATGCCTCTCCATTTTATCGAGCGAGAAGACATGCCATTTTCCGCCTCTCGACCGGACGGGGCCCCGAGACAAGGGATCTCGAGGCCGCAATGTGCGTTCGAGGTGTCGATGTTCACTGAGTCCTGCAATTCGCATCAGTTCTCGCGGCTGGCCGCGCTCTTCATCGACGGACGAGCCGAGTGATCCCCCGTCCAGGGTTTTTTGTTTGTTTTATTTATTTATTTTTGCGGCAAGTTTAAAAATGTGTGCGAGAAAGAGGAGCAAGGAGGCCGAGACGTTGCGCCCGCGCGCGCGACCGAAGCGGTACTAGTCCACAGCAGACTGGCACCTCGGCAACTACCACAATTTTGTCGAGGACATTGACGGCGGCGTGGACCGGACACGTCACCACGTCGACTTAGGCGGCAGACGGACGCGTGGCGGCGGCATCCGTCTCGCGATCGTGGCTGGCAGTGGCGGCCCCTCGAATCGCGTGCACGTCTAACCGTACTCGACCTCCACTCACAGGGCGGGGACGTAGAAGCACATGAAAACGGAGTGGCTGGACGTAATACGGCTCGAGACGGGCGCCCATCTCGCGCAGAGAGCAGAGGATATTTGCGTCGGACGAATAGTTAGGAGCAGCAAGCAGCAGAAGCAAACAGACGCAAGGAGGCGGGCCGTCCATGCGACGGTGGCGCGGCCAATTCGGCGGCCTGCTGCAGCTGCCGCGAAACGAGCGTAAACTGCCCTACGTTTTTCGCCGACTAATAACGTGCTTCCCGCGACCGTCCAAGCACTCCTGACGGCGGTACACGCACGCTACGAGTCCCGACCGACGAGTAGTCTCCCGGAGACGGCGGGGAGAACAGAGAGCGACCCGTCGGCGTTTCGAAAAAAAGCAAGCAAAACAGCGAAGACGACGCATGTCATCGATAATGATCCTTCCGCAGGTTCACCTACGGAAACCTTGTTACGACTTTTACTTCCTCTAAACGATCGGGTTCGGTCGTCTTCTCCAGGCATCGAACGCCGAGGCGAGTACGACACGCGCGGGAAACGACGGCGGCAAAACCGCCGCCGCTGCGCCACGTGCACGCTGCCCGGCGGCGTCGTCGGCCAGATCCGAGGACCTCACCGGACCGTTCGATCGGTAGTAGCGACGGGCGGTGTGTACAAAGGGCAGGGACGTGATCGACGCGGGCTGTTGACCCGCGCCTACCGGGAATTCCTCGTTCACGGGGTTGGTTACAGGCCCCGATCCCTATCACGGGAGGTGGTTAAGAGGTTTCCCGACCCTCTCGGGCCGGGGCGAAGTCCCCGCTGATACCTCCAGTGTAGCGCGCGTGCGGCCCCGGACATCTAAGGGCATCACAGACCTGTTATCGCTCCGCCTCGTGTGGCTTTCTGCCACCCGTCCCTCTAAGAAGTGCGTGAGAAAACCGACCCGGACCCGGGCGCTGCGATGAACGCCGAGCCCGCCGTTGAATAAACACACACATCGGCGCACTAGTTAGCAGGCCGGCGTCTCGTTCGTTATCGGAATCAACCAGACGGATCGCTCCACCAACTAAGAACGGCCATGCACCACCACCCACCGAATCGAGAAAGAGCTATCGATCTGTCAATCCTACCGGTGTCCGGACCGGGGTTTTCCCGTGTTGAGTCAAATTAAGCCGCAGGCTCCACTCCTGGTGGTGCCCTTCCGTCAATTCCTTTAAGTTTCAGCTTTGCAACCATACTCCCCCCGGAACCGAACTCTGGTTTCCCGCAGGCTACCCGCCGGGTCATGGAAGCGAACGCCGGCGGATCGCCGGTCGGCATCGTTTACGGTCGGAACTACGACGGTATCTGATCGTCTTCGAACCTCCGACTTTCGCTCTTGATCGAGGAAAACGTGCTTGCCACACGCCATCGCTGCAGTTCGTCTTGCGACGATCCAAGAATTTCACCTCTAACGTCGCAATACGAGTGGCCCCGACCGCTCCCTTCGATCATTGCCTCGCCGTAGACGGAGACCGACAGACGTAGACGAGGCCCTCTTCCATCATTCCATGCTTATCGTATGCAAGCTTGAACAGCCCGCTCTGAGCACTCTAATTTTTTCAAAGTGAACGTACCGGCCGCCGCGGACACTCGGTCAAGAGCACCCTTGGAGGAGAAACCGCCGACCGCGCACGCGCGCAAAACGGACGCGAAGATTAGACGCGGAGGTAGGTAGAGCAGGGCCCGAGGGAAGACTGGAGGACGAGAGGGAAGAGGAGGCCACCGCGCGGAAGTTAAACAGCGGCAGGGAAAAGCGTCCCCTCGCGGGCGACAACGCGAGACGGAGGCGACGCGACGCACGCCCACCCGCCCCCCCTTTAGGCGACGACGGCGACGCAGACGACGAGTGAACGCCGCTGGCCGCCGCCGACAGGGGGGTTGGGGAAAAGCGAAACGCCGCGCTTGACCGCAACCGCCTTTAGACCGCGCCGCGCGCCGAAACGGAACGAAAACCCCGGGCGCCGCTGCACCGCAGACGGCGACGCTCGCTGGACTCCCCCCACGCAACCTCCGCGGCAAACCCGTCGGAAAGACACCTGCTACTCCCCCGCGTAACTTCGCCGGCAGGACCGCGTGGCGGATGTGCAAGCGGTTGACACCGGCGGAAAGGGCCGGGAATGCGCACGGACGACCAAAGTCAACGACGGACGATGGCGCCGCCGCCCCGGGGCCGCGAACGCGACCACGAACCCGAGTTCGGACTACGAGCTTTTTAACCGCAACAACTTTAATATACGCTACCGGAGCTGGAATTACCGCGGCTGCTGGCACCAGACTTGCCCTCCGGTTGGTCCTCGTTAACGGATTTGAAGTGTACTCATTCCGATCGCGGGGCCTCGACAGAGTCCCGCGTCGTTATTTTTCGTCACTACCTCCCCGTGCCGGGAGTGGGTAATTTGCGCGCCTGCTGCCTTCCTTGGATGTGGTAGCCGTTTCGCATGCTCCCTCTCCGGAATCGAACCCCGATTCCCCGTTACCCGTAGTAACCACGGTAGGCACTTAACCGACCGTCGACAGTTGATAGGGCGGACCCTCGAGAGACCCGTCGCCAGGCGTGAAAGCCAGTGCGATCGACCAGTGAGTTATCCAGAGTCACCAAAGCGGAGCGCGCCGCCCTTTGGCCCCGCCGCGAAACGCCGCCCGACGGCCGCCGCTCACCACCCAGAGGGAACAAGACGACGACCACGACGACGGCGACCACGACGAGAGGACGGAATGACGCGCATCGGTCTCAGTCTAATATGTAGCGCCGCGACCCGTAACGGTCGACGCGGGTGCCCACGCGCGTGACGGCACGCAGGCGACGACGACGCGCCGACCGATCGCGGCCTGTGTCACATGTATTAGCTCTAGAATTGCCACAGTTATCCATCGCCTCCGAGGAGGATTACGGTCCCGAGGATTAGGTCCGGTTCCTGAGCCATTCGCGGTTTCGCCCGTTCTAATGCGTGGCGTGAACTTACACTTGCATGGCTTAAGCTTTGAGACAAGCATATGACTACTGGCAGGATCAACCAGGTATCGTTCTTTTTTTGCGTGCTCGCGTTCGGCTCGTCAACGGCGGCAACGACGAAGACGAACGCCGGTCGGGAGGCGGCGGCGGCGCAACCGACGCCTGGCTTTCCTGCTTTCTTCGGCGGCAAGTTTGGCGTGCGTAAGAAGGAAGAAGCGAGTCTTTTACGACACCATCACGTGCAGTAGCAGGGCCGGCGGCGGCGGCGGCGGCGGCGGCGTACCTCCCGGCTTTGATCGTTAAAAAGACGTTTCTTTTACGGCGCTTTCAAGTTTTTCGCATCGTCGACACGCGGCGCCGGCGTGAGAGACGCGAAGTCTTTCGAAAGCCGAAGGAGAGACGAGAAGGCTGTGTCGTGTGGGAGAAGGAGGAGGAGGCGCAACGACGACGACGACGACGACGACAGTTCCACCGAAACCGAAGGATCGAGTGACGAACGGAAACGAAATCGTTCGCCGGCACCGGTCGAGCGAGCGAGCGTTCCGGGAGGAGATCGCCATTTAACCGACGAGCAGTAGCCGCGTGTCTCGCGACGGAGACGAGCCAGACGGTGGTAGACAAAAGGCTGCTTCCGAGGACGACGACGACGACTACAACGAGAAGGCGGTCGGTTGAAGAAGGCGGGCGACACCCAGAACTTTCGACTGCGCCGAGACGGTGTCTGGACGTCCGAGAATTGCGTGGAGAATAGACACGTTAGTAGCGGACCGAAAGTTTGGCAGGAAACTGCGAAGGCGGCGGCGGCGGCGGAAGACGGACGAAGAAACATTCGACGTCCCGGCGTGTCCCCCACCGAAACCAGCAGCGGCAGCAGCAGCTTCCCGGTGTCTGTCGCAACGAACGAGCTACTGCCCTGACGGAGCCGCGGGTCGGCGGTGTCATCGCGGATAGAGGTGGACAGATCTTCGCGACGCGTACACGGTCCGTCAATCTGTTTTCCCGACGCGTAAGAAAGCGGCCAAGACACGCGGGGAAGAACAGCTCTCGGCGGCGGCGGCGATTCGATTCGTGACCGACGAAACGACAACCTGGAAGGCGGCGGGCTAACGATGGAGATGTCGCACGCGCGTGCGCACACTCAAACACACACACACAACAGCGCTTTCGAACAACCCTCATTCCTGATCGCATTACAAACGAACGAGTCCGATTCGAGCACCGAGTCGCAAGGACTTTCGACGCAAGTATCAATCACTGAAGGGAGCGCTTGGACGGGACGCGAGGAATACTCCACGACATGTCTCCGTCGACCGAAATGACCTCCGGGTTTGGACATGCACGACTGGAAATGCGGACGGCAAACGACAAATCATCGACTAGCACGGGACCAGACAAAAGCAACGGACGACACCGACCACGAAGACTACAACTTCATCATCGACGAGTGTGTAACGGCTGCGGCGGCGGCGGCGGCGGCGGCGGTGGCGAGTGATTCGACGTAGCCGGCACTAGAAGAAACCACAAATACGGCGGCCAACCGGTGAAACGCACGCGCACAAACGTACCGTCAGGAAACGCGATGATTCAGCTGCGGAGGGGGCGGCGGCGGCGGCGGTGTCAAAGGCGGCGGCTGCTGATGCTGCTGATGGCCATGCGAACGCGTTCACGGATCAAATATCCGACCTTAGTGCCATCTACCGGCGAACGGAAGAAGACGTTGTCGAAAGATTCTTCGGTAGGGAATGCGGTACGCGAAGAAATGGAACAAAAAGACGACGTGCGAGTGTTGGCAGCACTGTCCCCTAACATCTGCCCGCCGTGTCACGATGGATACCCCCCACGACATACGGCAAGCGATAAAGGGTTACATCTGAAGCAGGCAGATGCGGCGAGGGAGCGAGCCAAGTGGTTTGTCCTGGAGCAGAGTATTCGAACAGTTGTTCGTAGAGAACGCTAATCGCGAGAGTAGTCGTTTCCCTGGGAAGCTGGTGCGAATACGCTTCCTACTCCGAAGGAATGCCGGCAAAGGCGAAAACGGCTTCGACGGCACGATGACGGTGAGGACCGCCGCGGTGGCAAGAAGAGCAAACAGATCAGCGAAAGTTAAGGCAAAAGCGAGAGAAAGCACATAGAACACGCGCGGCAGCGAAAGGCTGAGGCCTAAGCCGACGCGAGGCGCAAATTGCCGTCTCCGCGACGCTAACCGAACAAGCGAGCTCTTCCTACCAACTTATACTTTGAAACCTATTCGTGTAACAACCTTTGCTTTTTTTAAAAATTTCATACTAATCAATACAGAAACTATGTGAAAAGCATAGAAACAACATTAGAATAACAATTGATGGGTTTAATTTGGTTTTTCAAATTTTATTTTTTGAATTTTTTCAAGAAATGTCGAAAGTTGGCACTTGTCAAAGAGATTGGTCCGACGAGCCGAGCCACGCGCGTCCGGCTACGGCAAACGATGGACTTCGACGAACTTAGCATTACGGCAGTCCGGCGGCGGCTACGGCAAGCGAGGGAAGGCCTTCGGCGAATTTAACGACTCGACGGACGGACGGACGCACATACATTCTAAGGGGCATTACGCGAGTCCGGCTACGGCAAACGAAGCAAGGCCTTCGCGCGGTGTCACTTAGGCATATCGAAACGATTCGACGGACTCGCCGTTACGCACTCGTACATTGCGAGGCAGGCAGGCAGGCAGGCAGGCAACCTTCGTCGTATCACTTAGGAGGCATCGAAACGATTCGACGACGGACTCGCAGGTTACGCACTGAGCTTCCGAGGCGCGCGTCCGGCGACGGCAGACGAAGGCCGGCGACGCTCCTCCCAACGGGTGACACTTGAATGCTGTTCGTGTAACAACCTTTGCTTTTTTTGAGAAATTTCATGCCAACCGATACGGAAGGTGTGCGAAGAGCATAGAAACGACATTAGAACGACAACTGATGGCTTCAATTCGGTTTTCGAATTTTATTTTTCGAATTTTATTCAACAACATCGGCCACCAGCCACACGCACCGCTGCGACGAGCAGTGCCGAGGCGCACGACGCGCGTCCGGCTACGGCAAACGAAGCAAAGCCGCCGCCTTCTTCGCGCGCGGTGTCACTTAGGCATATCGAAACGATTCGACGGACTCGCGCCGTTACGCACTCGTAAGATTGCGAGGCAGGCAGGCAGGCAGGCGCAAGCGCGCGTCCGGTTACGGCAGACGAAGGCAGCAGCAGGCACCTTCGACGCATCACTTAGGAGGCATCGAAACGATTCGACGACGACGACGACGGACTCCTCCTCCTACTCGTCGCAGGTTACGCACTGAGCTTCCGAGGCGCGCGTCCGGCGACGGCAGACGAAGGCCGGCGACGCTCCTCCCAACGGGTGACACTTGAATGCTGTTCGTGTAACAACCTTTGCTTTTTTTGAGAAATTTCATGCCAACCGATACGGAAGGTGTGCGAAGAGCATAGAAACGACATTAGAACGACAACTGATGGCTTCAATTCGGTTTTCGAATTTTATTTTTCGAATTTTATTCAACAACATCGGCCACCAGCCACACGCACCGCTGCGACGAGCAGTGCCGAGGCGCACGACGCGCGTCCGGCTACGGCAAACGAAGCAAAGCCGCCGCCTTCTTCGCGCGCGGTGTCACTTAGGCATATCGAAACGATTCGACGGACTCGCGCCGTTACGCACTCGTAAGATTGCGAGGCAGGCAGGCAGGCAGGCGCAAGCGCGCGTCCGGTTACGGCAGACGAAGGCAGCAGCAGGCACCTTCGACGCATCACTTAGGAGGCATCGAAACGATTCGACGACGACGACGACGGACTCCTCCTCCTACTCGTCGCAGGTTACGCACTGAGCTTCCGAGGCGCGCGTCCGGCGACGGCAGACGAAGGCCGGCGACGCTCCTCCCAACGGGTGACACTTGAATGCTGTTCGTGTAACAACCTTTGCTTTTTTTGAGAAATTTCATGCCAACCGATACGGAAGGTGTGCGAAGAGCATAGAAACGACATTAGAACGACAACTGATGGCTTCAATTCGGTTTTCGAATTTTATTTTTCGAATTTTATTCAACAACATCGGCCACCAGCCACACGCACCGCTGCGACGAGCAGTGCCGAGGCGCACGACGCGCGTCCGGCTACGGCAAACGAAGCAAAGCCGCCGCCTTCTTCGCGCGCGGTGTCACTTAGGCATATCGAAACGATTCGACGGACTCGCGCCGTTACGCACTCGTAAGATTGCGAGGCAGGCAGGCAGGCAGGCGCAAGCGCGCGTCCGGTTACGGCAGACGAAGGCAGCAGCAGGCACCTTCGACGCATCACTTAGGAGGCATCGAAACGATTCGACGACGACGACGACGGACTCCTCCTCCTACTCGTCGCAGGTTACGCACTGAGCTTCCGAGGCGCGCGTCCGGCGACGGCAGACGAAGGCCGGCGACGCTCCTCCCAACGGGTGACACTTGAATGCTGTTCGTGTAACAACCTTTGCTTTTTTTGAGAAATTTCATGCCAACCGATACGGAAGGTGTGCGAAGAGCATAGAAACGACATTAGAACGACAACTGATGGCTTCAATTCGGTTTTCGAATTTTATTTTTCGAATTTTATTCAACAACATCGGCCACCAGCCACACGCACCGCTGCGACGAGCAGTGCCGAGGCGCACGACGCGCGTCCGGCTACGGCAAACGAAGCAAAGCCGCCGCCTTCTTCGCGCGCGGTGTCACTTAGGCATATCGAAACGATTCGACGGACTCGCGCCGTTACGCACTCGTAAGATTGCGAGGCAGGCAGGCAGGCAGGCGCAAGCGCGCGTCCGGTTACGGCAGACGAAGGCAGCAGCAGGCACCTTCGACGCATCACTTAGGAGGCATCGAAACGATTCGACGACGACGACGACGGACTCCTCCTCCTACTCGTCGCAGGTTACGCACTGAGCTTCCGAGGCGCGCGTCCGGCGACGGCAGACGAAGGCCGGCGACGCTCCTCCCAACGGGTGACACTTGAATGCTGTTCGTGTAACAACCTTTGCTTTTTTTGAGAAATTTCATGCCAACCGATACGGAAGGTGTGCGAAGAGCATAGAAACGACATTAGAACGACAACTGATGGCTTCAATTCGGTTTTCGAATTTTATTTTCGAATTTTATTCAACAACATCGGCCACCAGCCACACGCACCGCTGCGACGAGCAGTGCCGAGGCGCACGACGCGCGTCCGGCTACGGCAAACGAAGCAAAGCCGCCGCCTTCTTCGCGCGCGGTGTCACTTAGGCATATCGAAACGATTCGACGGACTCGCGCCGTTACGCACTCGTAAGATTGCGAGGCAGGCAGGCAGGCAGGCAGGCGCAAGCGCGCGTCCGGTTACGGCAGACGAAGGCAGCAGCAGGCACCTTCGACGCATCACTTAGGAGGCATCGAAACGATTCGACGACGACGACGACGGACTCCTCCTCCTACTCGTCGCAGGTTACGCACTGAGCTTCCGAGGCGCGCGTCCGGCGACGGCAGACGAAGGCCGGCGACGCTCCTCCCAACGGGTGACACTTGAATGCTGTTCGTGTAACAACCTTTGCTTTTTTTGAGAAATTTCATGCCAACCGATACGGAAGGTGTGCGAAGAGCATAGAAACGACATTAGAACGACAACTGATGGCTTCAATTCGGTTTTCGAATTTTATTTTTCGAATTTTATTCAACAACATCGGCCACCAGCCACACGCACCGCTGCGACGAGCAGTGCCGAGGCGCACGACGCGCGTCCGGCTACGGCAAACGAAGCAAAGCCGCCGCCTTCTTCGCGCGCGGTGTCACTTAGGCATATCGAAACGATTCGACGGACTCGCGCCGTTACGCACTCGTAAGATTGCGAGGCAGGCAGGCAGGCAGGCGCAAGCGCGCGTCCGGTTACGGCAGACGAAGGCAGCAGCAGGCACCTTCGACGCATCACTTAGGAGGCATCGAAACGATTCGACGACGACGACGACGACGACGACGGACTCCTCCTCCTACTCGTCGCAGGTTACGCACTGAGCTTCCGAGGCGCGCGTCCGGCGACGGCAGACGAAGGCCGGCGACGCTCCTCCCAACGGGTGACACTTGAATGCTGTTCGTGTAACAACCTTTGCTTTTTTGAGAAATTTCATGCCAACCGATACGGAAGGTGTGCGAAGAGCATAGAAACGACATTAGAACGACAACTGATGGCTTCAATTCGGTTTTCGAATTTTATTTTCGAATTTTATTCAACAACATCGGCCACCAGCCACACGCACCGCTGCGACGAGCAGTGCCGAGGCGCACGACGCGCGTCCGGCTACGGCAAACGAAGCAAAGCCGCCGCCTTCTTCGCGCGCGGTGTCACTTAGGCATATCGAAACGATTCGACGGACTCGCGCCGTTACGCACTCGTAAGATTGCGAGGCAGGCAGGCAGGCAGGCGCAAGCGCGCGTCCGGTTACGGCAGACGAAGGCAGCAGCAGGCACCTTCGACGCATCACTTAGGAGGCATCGAAACGATTCGACGACGACGACGACGGACTCCTCCTCCTACTCGTCGCAGGTTACGCACTGAGCTTCCGAGGCGCGCGTCCGGCGACGGCAGACGAAGGCCGGCGACGCTCCTCCCAACGGGTGACACTTGAATGCTGTTCGTGTAACAACCTTTGCTTTTTTTGAGAAATTTCATGCCAACCGATACGGAAGGTGTGCGAAGAGCATAGAAACGACATTAGAACGACAACTGATGGCTTCAATTCGGTTTCGAATTTTATTTTTCGAATTTTATTCAACAACATCGGCCACCAGCCACACGCACCGCTGCGACGAGCAGTGCCGAGGCGCACGACGCGCGTCCGGCTACGGCAAACGAAGCAAAGCCGCCGCCTTCTTCGCGCGCGGTGTCACTTAGGCATATCGAAACGATTCGACGGACTCGCGCCGTTACGCACTCGTAAGATTGCGAGGCAGGCAGGCAGGCAGGCGCAAGCGCGCGTCCGGTTACGGCAGACGAAGGCAGCAGCAGGCACCTTCGACGCATCACTTAGGAGGCATCGAAACGATTCGACGACGACGACGACGACGACGACGGACTCCTCCTCCTACTCGTCGCAGGTTACGCACTGAGCTTCCGAGGCGCGCGTCCGGCGACGGCAGACGAAGGCCGGCGACGCTCCTCCCAACGGGTGACACTTGAATGCTGTTCGTGTAACAACCTTTGCTTTTTTTGAGAAATTTCATGCCAACCGATA
>CAWVQA010001187.1:0-134000 GCA_963932145.1 Acanthosepion lycidas | reverse complement strand
ATGTACCGTATTTCCTGTTGTTTTCTTTCTTTACATATTAAGAATATCAAAACGTGCCATATTTCCTTTTGTTCATTCCTTTTTCTTCTTGAGAATACCAAAATGTACCGTATTTCCTGTTGTTTTCTTTTTTTACATATTAAGAATATCAAAACGTGCCATATTTCCTTTTGTTTTTTACTTTTTCATATTTAGAATATCAAAATGTACCGTATTTCCTGTTGTTTTCTTTCTTTACATATTAAGAATATAAAAATGTGCCATATTTCCTTTTGTTTTTTCCTTTTTCATATTTAGAATATCAAAATGTACCGTATTTCCTGTTGTTTTCTTTTTTTACATATTAAGAATATCAAAACGTGCCATATTTCCTTTTGTTGATTCCTTTTTCTTATTGAGAATACCAAAATGTACAGTATTTCCTGTTGTTTTCTTTTTTTACATATTAAGAATATCAAAACGTGCCATATTTCCTTTTGTTTTTTACTTTTTCATATTTAGAATATCAAAATGTACCGTATTTCCTGTTGTTTTCTTTCTTTACATATTAAGAATATCAAAACGTGCCATATTTCCTTTTGCTCATTCCTTTTTCTTATTGAGAATACCAAAATGTACAGTATTTCCTGTTGTTTTCTTTTTTTACATATTAAGAATATCAAAACGTGCCATATTTCCTTTTGTTCATTCCTTTTTCTTATTGAGAATACCAAAATGTACAGTATTTCCTGTTGTTTTCTTTTTTTACATATTAAGAATATCAAAACGTGCCATATTTCCTTTTGTTTTTTACTTTTTCATATTTAGAATATCAAAATGTACCGTATTTCCTGTTGTTTTCTTTTTTTACATATTAAGAATATCAAAACGTGCCATATTTCCTTTTGTTTTTTACTTTTTCATATTCAGAATATCAAAATGTACCGTATTTCCTGTTGTTTTCTTTCTTTACATATTAAGAATATCAAAACGTGCCATATTTCCTTTTGTTCATTCCTTTTTCTTATTGAGAATACCAAAATGTACAGTATTTCCTGTTGTTTTCTTTTTTTACATATTAAGAATATCAAAACGTGCCATATTTCCTTTTGTTTTTTACTTTTTCATATTCAGAATATCAAAATGTACCGTATTTCCTGTTGTTTTCTTTCTTTACATATTAAGAATATCAAAACGTGCCATATTTCCTTTTGTTCATTCCTTTTTCTTATTGAGAATACCAAAATGTACCGTATTTCCTGTTGTTTTCTTTTTTTACATATTAAGAATATCAAAACGTGCCATATTTCCTTTTGTTTTTTACTTTTTCATATTTAGAATATCAAAATGTACCGTATTTCCTGTTGTTTTCTTTTTTTACATATTAAGAATATCAAAACGTGCCATATTTCCTTTTGTTGATTCCTTTTTCTTATTGAGAATACCAAAATGTACAGTATTTCCTGTTGTTTTCTTTTTTTACATATTAAGAATATCAAAACGTGCCATATTTCCTTTTGTTTTTTACTTTTTCATATTTAGAATATCAAAATGTACCGTATTTCCTGTTGTTTTCTTTCTTTACATATTTAGAATATAAAAATGTGCCATATTTCCTTTTGTTTTTTACTTTTTCATATTTAGAATATCAAAATGTACCGTATTTCCTGTTGTTTTCTTTTTTTACATATTAAGAATATCAAAACGTGCCATATTTCCTTTTGTTTTTTACTTTTTCATATTTAGAATATCAAAATGTACCGTATTTCCTGTTGTTTTCTTTCTTTACATATTAAGAATTTAAAAATGTGCCATATTTCCTTTTGTTTTTTACTTTTTCATATTTAGAATATCAAAATGTACCGTATTTACTGTTGTTTTCTTTCTTTACATATTAAGAATATAAAAATGTGCCATATTTCCTTTTGTTTTTTACTTTTTCATATTTAGAATATCAAAATGTACCGTATTTCCTGTTGTTTTCTTTCTTTACATATTAAGAATATAAAAATGTGCCATATTTCCTTTTGTTTATTCCTTTTTCATATTTAGAATATCAAAATGTACCGTATTTCCTGTTGTTTTCTTTTTTTACATATTAAGAATATCAAAACGTGCCATATTTCCTTTTGTTCATTCCTTTTTCTTATTGAGAATACCAAAATGTACAGTAGTTCCTGTTGTTTTCTTTTTTTACATATTAAGAATATCAAAACGTGCCATATTTCCTTTTGTTTTTTACTTTTTCATATTTAGAATATCAAAATGTACCGTATTTCCTGTTGTTTTCTTTCTTTACATATTTAGAATATAAAAATGTGCCATATTTCCTTTTGTTTTTTACTTTTTCATATTTAGAATATCAAAATGTACCGTATTTCCTGTTGTTTTCTTTTTTTACATATTAAGAATATCAAAACGTGCCATATTTCCTTTTGTTTTTTACTTTTTCATATTTAGAATATTAAAATGTACCGTATTTCCTGTTGTTTTCTTTCTTTACATATTTAGAATATAAAAATGTGCCATATTTCCTTTTGTTTTTTACTTTTTCATATTTAGAATATCAAAATGTACCGTATTTCCTGTTGTTTTCTTTTTTTACATATTAAGAATATCAAAACGTGCCATATTTCCTTTTGTTTTTTACTTTTTCATATTTAGAATATCAAAATGTACCGTATTTCCTGTTGTTTTCTTTTTTTACATATTAAGAATATCAAAACGTGCCATATTTCCTTTTGTTCATTCCTTTTTCTTATTGAGAATACCAAAATGTACAGTATTTCCTGTTGTTTTCTTTTTTTACATATTAAGAATATCAAAACGTGCCATATTTCCTTTTGTTCATTCCTTTTTGTTATTGAGAATACCAAAATGTACAGTATTTCCTGTTGTTTTCTTTTTTTACATATTAAGAATATCAAAACGTGCCATATTTCCTTTTGTTCATTCCTTTTTCTTATTGAGAATACCAAAATGTACAGTATTTCCTGTTGTTTTCTTTTTTTACATATTAAGAATATCAAAACGTGCCATATTTGCTTTTGTTTTTTACTTTTTCATATTTAGAATATCAAAATGTACCGTATTTCCTGTTGTTTTCTTTCTTTACATATTTAGAATATAAAAATGTGCCATATTTCCTTTTGTTTTTTACTTTTTCATATTTAGAATATCAAAATGTAACGTATTTCCTGTTGTTTTCTTTCTTTACATATTTAGAATATAAAAATGTGCCATATTTCCTTTTGTTTTTTACTTTTTCATATTTAGAATATCAAAATGTACCGTATTTCCTGTTGTTTTCTTTTTTTACATATTAAGAATATCAAAATGTGCCATATTTCCTTTTGTTTTTTACTTTTTCATATTTAGAATATCAAAATGTACCGTATTTCCTGTTGTTTTCATTCTTTACATATTTAGAATATAAAAATGTGCCATATTTCCTTTTGTTTTTTACTTTTTCATATTTAGAATATCAAAATGTACCGTATTTCCTGTTGTTTACTTTCTTTACATATTTAGAATATAAAAATGTGCCATATTTCCTTTTGTTTTTTACTTTTTCATATTTAGAATATCAAAATGTACCGTATTTCCTGTTGTTTTCTTTTTTTACATATTAAGAATATCAAAATGTGCCATATTTCCTTTTGTTTTTTACTTTTTCATATTTAGAATATCAAAATGTACCGTATTTCCTGTTGTTTTCTTTCTTTACATATTTAGAATATAAAAATGTGCCATATTTCCTTTTGTTTTTTACTTTTTCATATTTAGAATATCAAAATGTACCGTATTTCCTGTTGTTTACTTTCTTTACATATTAAGAATATCAAAATGTGCCATATTTCCTTTTGTTTTGTACTTTTTCATATTTAGAATATCAAAATGTACCGTATTTCCTGTTGTTTACTTTCTTTACATATTAAGAATATCAAAATGTGCCATATTTCCTTTTGTTTTTTACTTTTTCATATTTAGTATATCAAAATGTAACGTATTTCCTGTTGTTTTCTTTCTTTACATATTTAGAATATAAAAATGTGCCATATTTCCTTTTGTTTTTTACTTTTTCATATTTAGAATATCAAAATGTACCGTATTTCCTGTTGTTTACTTTCTTTACATATTAAGAATATCAAAATGTGCCATATTTCCTTTTGTTTTTTACTTTTTCATATTTAGAATATCAAAATGTACCGTATTTCCTGTTGTTTACTTTCTTTACATATTAAGAATATCAAAATGTGCCATATTTCCTTTTGTTTTTTAATTTTCATATTTAGAATATCAAAATGTACCGTATTTCCTGTTGTTTACTTTCTTTACATATTAAGAATATCAAAATGTGCCATATTTCCTTTTGTTTTTTACTTTTTCATATTTAGAATATCAAAATGTACCGTATTTCCTGTTGTTTTCTTTCTTTACATATTTAGAATATAAAAATGTGCCATATTTCCTTTTGTTTTTTACTTTTTCTTATTTAGAATATCAAAATGTAACGTATTTCCTGTTGTTTTCTTTCTTTACATATATAGAATATAAAAATGTGCCATATTTCCTTTTGTTTTTTACTTTTTCATATTTAGAATATCAAAATGTACCGTATTTCCTGTTGTTTTCTTTTTTTACATATTAAGAATATCAAAATGTGCCATATTTCCTTTTGTTTTTTACTTTTTCATATTTAGAATATCAAAATGTACCGTATTTCCTGTTGTTTTCTTTCTTTACATATTTAGAATATAAAAATGTGCCATATTTCCTTTTGTTTTTTACTTTTTCATATTTAGAATATCAAAATGTACCGTATTTCCTGTTGTTTACTTTCTTTAAATATTAAGAATATCAAAATGTGCCATATTTCCTTTTGTTTTTTACTTTTTCATATTTAGAATATCAAAATGTACCGTATTTCCTGTTGTTTACTTTCTTTACATATTTAGAATATAAAAATGTGCCATATTTCCTTTTGTTTTTTACTTTTTCATATTTAGAATATCAAAATGTACCGTATTTCCTGTTGTTTACTTTCTTTACATATTTAGAATATAAAAATGTGCCATATTTCCTTTTGTTTTTTACTTTTTCATATTTAGAATATCAAAATGTACCGTATTTCCTGTTGTTTTCTTTCTTTACATATTTAGAATATAAAAATGTGCCATATTTCCTTTTGTTTTTTACTTTTTCATATTTAGAATATCAAAATGTACCGTATTTCCTGTTGTTTTCTTTCTTTACATATTTAGAATATAAAAATGTGCCATATTTCCTTTTGTTTTTTACTTTTTCATATTTAGAATATCAAAATGTACCGTATTTCCTGTTGTTTTCTTTCTTTACATATTTAGAATATAAAAATGTGCCATATTTCCTTTTGTTTTTTACTTTTTCATATTTAGAATATCAAAATGTACCGTATTTCCTGTTGTTTACTTTCTTTACATAATAAGAATATCAAAATGTGCCATATTTCCTTTTGTTTTTTACTTTTTCATATTTAGAATATCAAAATGTACCGTATTTCCTGTTGTTTTCTTTTTTTACATATTAAGAATATCAAAACGTGCCATATTTCCTTTTGTTCATTCCTTTTTCTTATTGAGAATACCAAAATGTACAGTATTTCCTGTTGTTTTCTTTTTTTACACATTAAGAATATCAAAACGTGCGATATTTCCTTTTGTTCATTCCTTTTTCTTATTGAGAATACCAAAATGTACAGTATTTCCTGTTGTTTTCTTTTTTTACATATTAAGAATATCAAAACGTGCCATATTTCCTTTTGTTTTTTACTTTTTCATATTTAGAATATCAAAATGTACCGTATTTCCTGTTGTTTTCTTTCTTTACATATTTAGAATATAAAAATGTGCCATATTTCCTTTTGTTTTTTACTTTTTCATATTTAGAATATCAAAATGTACCGTATTTCCTGTTGTTTTCTTTTTTTACATATTAAGAATATCAAAACGTGCCATATTTCCTTTTGTTCATTCCTTTTTCTTATTGAGAATACCAAAATGTACAGTATTTCCTGTTGTTTTCTTTTTTTATATATTAAGTATATCAAAACGTGCCATATTTCCTTTTGTTCATTCCTTTTTCTTATTGAGAATACCAAAATGTACAGTATTTCCTGTTGTTTTCTTTTTTTACATATTAAGAATATCAAAACGTGCCATATTTCCTTTTGTTTTTTACTTTTTCATATTTAGAATATCAAAATGTACCGTATTTCCTGTTGTTTTCTTTCTTTCCATATTTAGAATATAAAAATGTGCCATATTTCCTTTTGTTTTTTACTTTTTCATATTGAGAATATCAAAATATACCGTATTTCCTGTTGTTTTCTTTCTTTACATATTAAGAATATCAAAATGTGCCATATTTCCTTTTGTTTTTTACTTTTTCATATTTAGAATATCAAAATGTACCGTATTTCCTGTTGTTTGCTTTTTTTACATATTAAGAATATCAAAACGTGCCATATTTCCTTTTGTTCATTCCTTTTTCTTATTGAGAATACCAAAATGTACAGTATTTCCTGTTGTTTTCTTTTTTTACATATTAAGAATATCAAAACGTGCCATATTTCCTTTTGTTTTTTACTTTTTCATATTTAGAATATCAAAATGTACCGTATTTCCTGTTGTTTTCTTTCTTTACATATTTAGAATATAAAAATGTGCCATATTTGCTTTTGTTTTTTACTTTTTCATATTTAGAATATCAAAATGTACCGTATTTCCTGTTGTTTTCTTTCTTTACATATTTAAAATATAAAAATGTGCCATATTTCCTTTTGTTTTTTACTTTTTCATATTTAGAATATCAAAATGTACCGTATTTCCTGTTGTTTTCTTTTTTTACATATTAAGAATATCAAAACGTGCCATATTTTCTTTTGTTCATTCCTTTTTCTTATTGAGAATACCAAAATGTACAGTATTTCCTGTTGTTTTCTTTTTTTACATATTAAGAATATCAAAACGTGCCATATTTCCTTTTGTTTTTTACTTTTTCATATTTAGAATATCAAAATGTACAGTATTTCCTGTTGTTTTCTTTTTTTACATATTAAGAATATCAAAATGTGCCATATTTCCTTTTGTTTTTTACTTTTTCATATTTAGAATATCAAAATGTACCGTATTTCCTGTTGTTTTCTTTCTTTACATATTTAGAATATAAAAATGTGCCATATTTCCTTTTGTTTTTTACTTTTTCATATTTAGAATATCAAAATGTACCGTATTTCCTGTTCTTTACTTTCTTTACATATTAAGAATATCAAAATGTGCCATATTTCCTTTTGTTTTTTACTTTTTCATATTTAGAATATCAAAATGTACCGTATTTCCTGTTGTTTTCTTTTTTTACATATTAAGAATATCAAAACGTGCCATATTTCCTTTTGTTCATTCCTTTTTCTTATTGAGAATACCAAAATGTACAGTATTTCCTGTTGTTTTCTTTTTTTACATATTAAGAATATCAAAACGTGCCATATTTCCTTTTGTTCATTCCTTTTTCTTATTGAAAATACCAAAATGTACAGTATTTCCTGTTGTTTTCTTTTTTTACATATTAAGAATATCAAAACGTGCCATATTTCCTTTTGTTTTTTACTTTTTCATATTTAGAATATCAAAATGTACCGTATTTCCTGTTGTTTTCTTTCTTTACATATTTAGAATATAAAAATGTGCCATATTTCCTTTTGTTTTTTACTTTTTCATATTTAGAATATCAAAATGTACCGTATTTCCTGTTGTTTTCTTTCTTTACATATTAAGAATATCAAAATGTGCCATATTTCCTTTTGTTTTTTACTTTTTCATGTTTAGAATATCAAAATGTACCGTATTTCCTGTTGTTTTCTTTTTTTACATATTAAGAATATCAAAACGTGCCATATTTCCTTTTGTTCATTCCTTTTTCTTATTGAGAATACCAAAATGTACAGTATTTCCTGTTGTTTTCTTTCTTTACATATTTAGAATATAAAAATGTGCCATATTTCCTTTTGTTTTTTACTTTTTCATATTTAGAATATCAAAATATACCGTATTTCCTGTTGTTTTCTTTCTTTACATATTAAGAATATCAAAATGTGCCATATTTCCTTTTGTTTTTTACTTTTTCATATTTAGAATATCAAAATGTACCGTATTTCCTGTTGTTTTCTTTTTTTACATATTAAGAATATCAAAACGTGCCATATTTCCTTTTGTTCATTCCTTTTTCTTATTGAGAATACCAAAATGTACAGTATTTCCTGTTGTTTTCTTTTTTTACATATTAAGAATATCAAAACGTGCCATATTTCCTTTTGTTTTTTACTTTTTCATATTTAGAATATCAAAATGTACCGTATTTCCTGTTGTTTTCTTTCTTTACATATTTAGAATATAAAAATGTGCCATATTTCCTTTTGTTTTTTACTTTTTCATAATTAGAATATTAAAATGTACCGTATTTCCTGTTGTTTTCTTTCTTTACATATTAAGAATATCAAAATGTGCCATATTTCCTTTTGTTTTTTACTTTTTCATATTTAGAATATCAAAATGTACCGTATTTCCTGTTGTTTTGTTTTTTTACATATTAAGAATATCAAAACGTGCCATATTTCCTTTTGTTCATTCCTTTTTCTTATTGAGAATACCAAAATGTACAGTATTTCCTGTTGTTTTCTTTTTTTACATATTAAGAATATCAAAACGTGCCATATTTCCTTTTGTTTTTTACTTTTTCATATTTAGAATATCAAAATGTACAGTATTTCCTGTTGTTTTCTTTTTTTACATATTTAGAATATAAAAATGTGACATATTTCCTTTTGTTTTTTCCTTTTTCATATTTAGAATATCAAAATGTACCGTATTTCCTGTTGTTTTCTTTCTTTACATATTTAGAATATAAAAATGTGCCATATTCCCTTTTGTTTTTTACTTTTTCATATTTAGAATATCAAAATGTACCGTATTTCCTGTTGTTTTGTTTTTTTACATATTAAGAATATCAAAACGTGCCATATTTCCTTTTGTTCATTCCTTTTTCTTATTGAGTATACCAAAATGTACAGTATTTCCTGTTGTTTTCTTTTTTTACATATTAAGAATATCAAAACGTGACATATTTCCTTTTGTTTTTTACTTTTTCATATTTAGAATATCAAAATGTACCGTATTTCCTGTTGTTTTCTTTCTTTACATATTTAGAATATAAAAATGTGCCATATTTCCTTTTGTTTTTTACTTTTTCATATTTAGAATATCAAAATGTACCGTATTTCCTGTTGTTTTCTTTCTTTACATATTTAGAATATAAAAATGTGCCATATTTCCTTTTGTTTTTTACTTTTTCATATTTAGAATATCAAAATGTACCGTATTTCCTGTTGTTTTCTTTTTTTACATATTAAGAATATCAAAACGTGCCATATTTCCTTTTGTTCATTCCTTTTTCTTATTGAGAATACCAAAATGTACAGTATTTCCTGTTGTTTTCTTTTTTTACATATTAAGAATATCAAAACGTGCCATATTTCCTTTTGATTTTTACTTTTTCATATTTAGAATATCAAAATGTACAGTATTTCCTGTTGTTTTCTTTTTTTACATATTAAGAATATCAAAATGTGCCATATTTCCTTTTGTTTTTTACTTTTTATATTTAGAATATCAAAATGTACCGTATTTCCTGTTGTTTTCTTTCTTTACATATTTAGAATATAAAAATGTGCCATATTTCCTTTTGTTTTTTACTTTTTCATATTTAGAATATCAAAATGTACCGTATTTCCTGTTGTTTTGTTTTTTTACATATTAAGAATATCAAAACGTGCCATATTTCCTTTTGTTCATTCTTTATTCTTATTGAGAATACCAAAATGTACAGTATTTCCTGTTGTTTTCTTTTTTTACATATTAAGAATATCAAAACGTGCCATATTTCCTTTTGTTTTTTACTTTTTCATATTTAGAATATCAAAATGTACCGTATTTCCTGTTGTTTTCTTTCTTTACATATTTAGAATATAAAAATGTGCCATATTTCCTTTTGTTTTTTACTTTTTCATATTTAGAATATCAAAATGTACCGTATTTCCTGTTGTTTTCTTTCTTTACATATTTAGAATATAAAAATGTGCCATATTTCCTTTTGTTTTTTACTTTTTCATATTTAGAATATCAAAATGTACCGTATTTCCTGTTGTTTTCTTTTTTTACATATTAAGAATATCAAAACGTGCCATATTTCCTTTTGTTCATTCCTTTTTCTTATTGAGAATACCAAAATGTACAGTATTTCCTGTTGTTTTCTTTTTTTACATATTAAGAATATCAAAACGTGCCATATTTCCTTTTGTTTTTTACTTTTTCATATTTAGAATATCAAAATGTACCGTATTTCCTGTTGTTTACTTTCTTTACATATTTAGAATATAAAAATGTGCCATATTTCCTTTTGTTTTTTACTTTTTCATATTTAGAATATCAAAATGTACCGTATTTCCTGTTGTTTTCTTTCTTTACATATTAAGAATATCAAAATGTGTCATATTTCCTTTTGTTTTTTACTTTTTCATATTTAGAATATCAAAATGTACCGTATTTCCTGTTGTTTTCTTTTTTTACATATTAAGAATATCAAAACGTGCCATATTTCCTTTTGTTCATTCCTTTTTCTTATTGAGAATACCAAAATGTACAGTATTTCCTGTTGTTTTCTTTTTTTACATATTAAGAATAACAAAACGTGCCATATTTCCTTTTGTTTTTTACTTTTTCATATTTAGAATATCAAAATGTACCGTATTTCCTGTTGTTTTCTTTCTTTACATATTTAGAATATAAAAATGTGCCATATTTCCTTTTGTTTTTTACTTTTTCATATTTAGAATATCAAAATGTACCGTATTTCCTGTTGTTTTCTTTTTTTACATATTAAGAATATCAAAACGGGCCATATTTCCTTTTGTTCATTCTTTTTCTTATTGAGAATACCAAAATATACAGTATTTCCTGTTGTTTTCTTTTTTTACATATTAAGAATATCAAAACGTGCCATATTTCCTTTTGTTTTTTACTTTTTCATATTTAGAATATCAAAATGTACCGTATTTCCTGTTGTTTTCTTTTTTTACATATTAACAATAACAAAATGAAACATATTTCCTTTTGTTTTTTACTTTTTCATATTTAGAATATCAAAATGTAACGTATTTCCTGTTGTTTTCTTTTTTTACATATTAAGAATATCAAAACGGGCCATATTTCCTTTTGTTCATTCCTTTTTCTTATTGAGAATACCAAAATATACAGTATTTCCTGTTGTTTTCTTTTTTTACATATTAAGAATATCAAAACGTGCCATATTTCCTTTTGTTTTTTACTTTTTCGTATTTAGAATATCAAAATATGCCGTATTTCCTGTTGTTTTCTTTTTTTACATATTAAGAATATCAAAACGTGCCATATTTCCTTTTGTTTTTTACTTTTTCATCTTTAGAATATCAAAATGTACCGTATTTCCTGTTGTTTTCTTTTTTTACATATTAAGAATATCAAAACGTGCCATATTTCCTTTTGTTCATTCCTTTTTCTTATTGAGAATACCAAAATGTACAGTATTTCCTGTTGTTTTCTTTTTTTACATATTAAGAATATCAAAACGTGCCATATTTCCTTTTGTTTTTTACTTTTTCATATTTAGAATATCAAAATGTACCGTATTTCCTGTTGTTTTCTTTCTTTACATATTTAGAATATAAAAATGTGCCATATTTCCTTTTGTTTTTTGCTTTTTCATATTTAGAATATCAAAATATACCGTATTTCCTGTTGTTTTCTTTCTTTACATATTAAGAATATCAAAATGTGCCATATTTCCTTTTGTTTTTTACTTTTTCATATTTAGAATATCAAAATGTACCGTATTTCCTGTTGTTTTCTTTTTTTACATATTAAGAATATCAAAACGTGCCATATTTCCTTTTGTTCATTCCTTTTTCTTATTGAGAATACCAAAATGTACAGTATTTCCTGTTGTTTTCTTTTTTTACATATTAAGAATAACAAAACGTGCCATATTTCCTTTTGTTTTTTACTTTTTCATATTTAGAATATCAAAATGTACCGTATTTCCTGTTGTTTTCTTTCTTTACATATTAAGAATATCAAAATGTGCCATATTTCCTTTTGTTTTTTACTTTTTCATATTTAGAATATCAAAATGTACCGTATTTCCTGTTGTTTTCTTTTTTTACATATTAAGAATATCAAAACGTGCCATATTTCCTTTTGTTCATTCCTTTTTCTTATTGAGAATACCAAAATGTACAGTATTTCCTGTTGTTTTCTTTTTTTACATATTAAGAATATCAAAACGTGCCATATTTCCTTTTGTTTTTTACTTTTTCATATTTAGAATATCAAAATGTACCGTATTTCCTGTTGTTTTCTTTCTTTACATATTTAGAATATAAAAATGTGCCATATTTCCTTTTGTTTTTTGCTTTTTCATATTTAGAATATCAAAATATACCGTATTTCCTGTTGTTTTCTTTATTTACATATTAAGAATATCAAAATGTGCCATATTTCCTTTTGTTTTTTACTTTTTCATATTTAGAATATCAAAATGTACCGTATTTCCTGTTGTTTTCTTTTTTTACATATTAAGAATATCAAAACGTGCCATATTTCCTTTTGTTCATTCCTTTTTCTTATTGAGAATACCAAAATGTACAGTATTTCCTGTTGTTTTCTTTTTTTACATATTAAGAATAACAAAACGTGCCATATTTCCTTTTGTTTTTTACTTTTTCATATTTAGAATATCAAAATGTACCGTATTTCCTGTTGTTTTCTTTCTTTACATATTTAGAATATAAAAATGTGCCATATTTCCTTTTGTTTTTTACTTTTTCATATTTAGAATATCAAAATGTACCGTATTTCCTGTTGTTTTCTTTTTTTACATATTAACAATAACAAAATGAAACATATTTCCTTTTGTTTTTTACTTTTTCATATTTAGAATATCAAAATGTAACGTGTTTCCTGTTGTTTTCTTTTTTTACATATTAAGAATATCAAAACGGGCCATATTTCCTTTTGTTCATTCCTTTTTCTTATTGAGAATACCAAAATATACAGTATTTCCTATTGTTTTCTTTTTTTACATATTAAGAATATCAAAACGTGCCATATTTCCTTTTGTTTTTTACTTTTTCGTATTTAGAATATCAAAATATGCCGTATTTCCTGTTGTTTTCTTTTTTTACATATTAAGAATATCAAAACGTGCCATATTTCCTTTTGTTTTTTACTTTTTCATCTTTAGAATATCAAAATGTACCGTATTTCCTGTTGTTTTCTTTTTTTACATATTAAGAATATCAAAACGTGCCATATTTCCTTTTGTTCATTCCTTTTTCTTATTGAGAATACCAAAATGTACAGTATTTCCTGTTGTTTTCTTTTTTTACATATTAAGAATATCAAAACGTGCCATATTTCCTTTTGTTTTTTACTTTTTCATATTTAGAATATCAAAATGTACCGTATTTCCTGTTGTTTTCTTTTTTTACATATTAACAATAACAAAATGAAACATATTTCCTTTTGTTTTTTACTTTTTCATATTTAGAATATCAAAATGTAACGTGTTTCCTGTTGTTTTCTTTTTTTACATATTAAGAATATCAAAACGGGCCATATTTCCTTTTGTTCATTCCTTTTTCTTATTGAGAATACCAAAATATACAGTATTTCCTATTGTTTTCTTTTTTTACATATTAAGAATATCAAAACGTGCCATATTTCCTTTTGTTTTTTACTTTTTCGTATTTAGAATATCAAAATATGCCGTATTTCCTGTTGTTTTCTTTTTTTACATATTAAGAATATCAAAACGAGCCATATTTCCTTTTGTTTTTTACTTTTTCATCTTTAGAATATCAAAATGTACCGTATTTCCTGTTGTTTTCTTTTTTTACATATTAAGAATATCAAAACGTGCCATATTTCCTTTTGTTCATTCCTTTTTCTTATTGAGAATACCAAAATGTACAGTATTTCCTGTTGTTTTCTTTTTTTACATATTAAGAATATCAAAACGTGCCATATTTCCTTTTGTTTTTTACTTTTTCATATTTAGAATATCAAAATGTACCGTATTTCCTGTTGTTTTCTTTCTTTACATATTTAGAATATAAAAATGTGCCATATTTCCTTTTGTTTTTTACTTTTTCATATTTAGAATATCAAAATATACCGTATTTCCTGTTGTTTTCTTTCTTTACACATTAAGAATATCAAAATGTGCCATATTTCCTTTTGTTTTTTACTTTTTCATATTTAGAATATCAAAATGTACCGTATTTCCTGTTGTTTTCTTTTTTTACATATTAAGAATATCAAAACGTGCCATATTTCCTTTTGTTCATTCCTTTTTCTTATTGAGAATACCAAAATGTACAGTATTTCCTGTTGTTTTCTTTTTTTACATATTAAGAATATCAAAACGTGCCATATTTCCTTTTGTTTTTTAC
This sequence comes from Acanthosepion lycidas, assembly GCA_963932145.1. Lineage (NCBI taxonomy): Eukaryota > Metazoa > Mollusca > Cephalopoda > Sepiida > Sepiidae > Acanthosepion > Acanthosepion lycidas. Next base: position 119,440 of record CAWVQA010001187.1, on the reverse strand, counting down.
TTTTTCATATTTAGAATATCAAAATGTACCGTATTTCCTGTTGTTTTCTTTCTTTACATATTTAGAATATAAAAATGTGCCATATTTCCTTTTGTTTTTTACATTTTCATATTTAGAATATCAAAATATACCGTATTTCCTGTTGTTTTCTTTCTTTACATATTAAGAATATCAAAATGTGCCATATTTCCTTTTGTTTTTTACTTTTTCATATTTAGAATATCAAAATGTACCGTATTTCCTGTTGTTTTCTTTTTTTACATATTAAGAATATCAAAACGTGCCATATTTCCTTTTGTTCATTCCTTTTTCTTATTGAGAATACCAAAATGTACAGTATTTCCTGTTGTTTTCTTTTTTTACATATTAAGAATATCAAAACGTGCCATATTTCCTTTTGTTTTTTACTTTTTCATATTTAGAATATCAAAATGTACCGTATTTCCTGTTGTTTTCTTTCTTTACATATTTAGAATATAAAAATGTGCCATATTTCCTTTTGTTTTTTACTTTTTCATATTTAGAATATCAAAATGTACCGTATTTCCTGTTGTTTTCTTTCTTTACATATTAAGAATATCAAAATGTGCCATATTTCCTTTTGTTTTTTACTTTTTCATATTTAGAATATCAAAATGTACCGTATTTCCTGTTGTTTTCCTTTTTTACATATTAAGAATATCAAAACGTGCCATATTTCCTTTTGTTCATTCCTTTTTCTTATTGAGAATACCAAAATGTACAGTATTTCCTGTTGTTTTCTTTTTTTACATATTAAGAATATCAAAACGTGCCATATTTCCTTTTGTTTTTTACTTTTTCATATTTAGAATATCAAAATGTACCGTATTTCCTGTTGTTTTCTTTTTTTACATATTAACAATAACAAAATGAAACATATTTCCTTTTGTTTTTTACTTTTTCATATTTAGAATATCAAAATGTAACGTATTTCCTGTTGTTTTCTTTTTTTACATATTAAGAATATCAAAACGGGCCATATTTCCTTTTGTTCATTCCTTTTTCTTATTGAGAATACCAAAATATACAGTATTTCCTGTTGTTTTCTTTTTTTACATATTAAGAATATCAAAACGTGCCATATTTCCTTTTGTTTTTTACTTTTTCGTATTTAGAATATCAAAATATGCCGTATTTCCTGTTGTTTTCTTTTTTTACATATTAAGAATATCAAAACGTGCCATATTTCCTTTTGTTTTTTACTTTTTCATCTTTAGAATATCAAAATGTACCGTATTTCCTGTTGTTTTCTTTTTTTACATATTAAGAATATCAAAACGTGCCATATTTCCTTTTGTTCATTCCTTTTTCTTATTGAGAATACCAAAATGTACAGTATTTCCTGTTGTTTTCTTTTTTTACATATTAAGAATATCAAAACGTGCCATATTTCCTTTTGTTTTTTACTTTTTCATATTTAGAATATCAAAATGTACCGTATTTCCTGTTGTTTTCTTTCTTTACATATTTAGAATATAAAAATGTGCCATATTTCCTTTTGTTTTTTACTTTTTCATATTTAGAATATCAAAATATACCGTATTTCCAGTTGTTTTCTTTCTTTACATATTAAGAATATCAAAATGTGCCATATTTCCTTTTGTTTTTTACTTTTTCATATTTAGAATATCAAAATGTACCGTATTTCCTGTTGTTTGCTTTTTTTACATATTAAGAATATCAAAACGTGCCATATTTCCTTTTGTTCATTCCTTTTTCTTATTGAGAATACCAAAATGTACAGTATTTCCTGTTGTTTTCTTTTTTTACATATTAAGAATATCAAAACGTGCCATATTTCCTTTTGTTTTTTACTTTTTCATATTTAGAATATCAAAATGTACCGTATTTCCTGTTGTTTTCTTTCTTTACATATTTAGAATATAAAAATGTGCCATATTTCCTTTTGTTTTTTACTTTTTCATATTTAGAATATCAAAATGTACCGTTTTTTCTGTTTTTTTCTTTCTTTACATATTTAGAATATAAAAATGTGCCATATTTCCTTTTGTTTTTTACTTTTTCATATTTAGAATATCAAAATGTACCGTATTTCCTGTTGTTTTCTTTTTTTACATATTAAGAATATCAAAACGTGCCATATTTCCTTTTGTTCATTCCTTTTTCTTATTGAGAATACCAAAATGTACAGTATTTCCTGTTGTTTTCTTTTTTTACATATTAACAATAACAAAATGAAACATATTTCCTTTTGTTTTTTACTTTTTCATATTTAGAATATCAAAATGTAACGTATTTCCTGTTGTTTTCTTTTTTTACATATTAAGAATATCAAAACGGGCCATATTTCCTTTTGTTCATTCCTTTTTCTTATTGAGAATACCAAAATATACAGTATTTCCTGTTGTTTTCTTTTTTTACATATTAAGAATATCAAAACGTGCCATATTTCCTTTTGTTTTTTACTTTTTCGTATTTAGAATATCAAAATATGCCGTATTTCCTGTTGTTTTCTTTTTTTACATATTAAGAATATCAAAACGTGCCATATTTCCTTTTGTTTTTTACTTTTTCATCTTTAGAATATCAAAATGTACCGTATTTCCTGTTGTTTTCTTTTTTTACATATTAAGAATATCAAAACGTGCCATATTTCCTTTTGTTCATTCCTTTTTCTTATTGAGAATACCAAAATGTACAGTATTTCCTGTTGTTTTCTTTTTTTACATATTAAGAATATCAAAACGTGCCATATTTCCTTTTGTTTTTTACTTTTTCATATTTAGAATATCAAAATGTACCGTATTTCCTGTTGTTTTCTTTCTTTACATATTTAGAATATAAAAATGTGCCATATTTCCTTTTGTTTTTTACTTTTTCATATTTAGAATATCAAAATATACCGTATTTCCAGTTGTTTTCTTTCTTTACATATTAAGAATATCAAAATGTGCCATATTTCCTTTTGTTTTTTACTTTTTCATATTTAGAATATCAAAATGTACCGTATTTCCTGTTGTTTGCTTTTTTTACATATTAAGAATATCAAAACGTGCCATATTTCCTTTTGTTCATTCCTTTTTCTTATTGAGAATACCAAAATGTACAGTATTTCCTGTTGTTTTCTTTTTTTACATATTAAGAATATCAAAACGTGCCATATTTCCTTTTGTTTTTTACTTTTTCATATTTAGAATATCAAAATGTACCGTATTTCCTGTTGTTTTCTTTCTTTACATATTTAGAATATAAAAATGTGCCATATTTCCTTTTGTTTTTTACTTTTTCATATTTAGAATATCAAAATGTACCGTTTTTTCTGTTTTTTTCTTTCTTTACATATTTAGAATATAAAAATGTGCCATATTTCCTTTTGTTTTTTACTTTTTCATATTTAGAATATCAAAATGTACCGTATTTCCTGTTGTTTTCTTTTTTTACATATTAAGAATATCAAAACGTGCCATATTTCCTTTTGTTCATTCCTTTTTCTTATTGAGAATACCAAAATGTACAGTATTTCCTGTTGTTTTCTTTTTTTACATATTAAGAATATCAAAACGTGCCATATTTCCTTTTGTTTTTTACTTTTTCATATTTAGAATATCAAAATGTACAGTATTTCCTGTTGTTTTCTTTTTTTACATATTAAGAATATCAAAATGTGCCATATTTCCTTTTGTTTTTTACTTTTTCATATTTAGAATATCAAAATGTACCGTATTTCCTGTTGTTTTCTTTCTTTACATATTTAGAATATAAAAATGTGCCATATTTCCTTTTGTTTTTTACTTTTTCATATTTAGAATATCAAAATGTACCGTATTTCCTGTTGTTTACTTTCTTTACATATTAAGAATATCAAAATGTGCCATATTTCCTTTTGTTTTTTACTTTTTCATATTTAGAATATCAAAATGTACCGTATTTCCTGTTGTTTTCTTTTTTTACATATTAAGAATATCAAAACGTGCCATATTTCCTTTTGTTCATTCCTTTTTCTTATTGAGAATACCAAAATGTACAGTATTTCCTGTTGTTTTCTTTTTTTACATATTAAGAATATCAAAACGTGCCATATTTCCTTTTGTTCATTCCTTTTTCTTATTGAGAATACCAAAATGTACAGTATTTCCTGTTGTTTTCTTTTTTTACATATTAAGAATATCAAAACGTGCCATATTTCCTTTTGTTTTTTACTTTTTCATATTTAGAATATCAAAATGTACCGTATTTCCTGTTGTTTTCTTTCTTTACATATTTAGAATATAAAAATGTGCCATATTTCCTTTTGTTTTTTACTTTTTCATATTTAGAATATCAAAATGTACCGTATTTCCTGTTGTTTTCTTTCTTTACATATTAAGAATATCAAAATGTGCCATATTTCCTTTGGTTTTTTACTTTTTCATGTTTAGAATATCAAAATGTACCGTATTTCCTGTTGTTTTCTTTTTTTACATATTAAGAATATCAAAACGTGCCATATTTCCTTTTGTTCATTCCTTTTTCTTATTGAGAATACCAAAATGTACAGTATTTCCTGTTGTTTTCTTTTTTTACATATTAAGAATATCAAAACGTGCCATATTTCCTTTTGTTTTTTACTTTTTCATATTTAGAATATCAAAATGTACCGTATTTCCTGTTGTTTTCTTTCTTTACATATTTAGAATATAAAAATGTGCCATATTTCCTTTTGTTTTTTACTTTTTCATATTTAGAATATCAAAATATACCGTATTTCCTGTTGTTTTCTTTCTTTACATATTAAGAATATCAAAATGTGCCATATTTCCTTTTGTTTTTTACTTTTTCATATTTAGAATATCAAAATGTACCGTATTTCCTGTTATTTTCTTTTTTTACATATTAAGAATATCAAAACGTGCCATATTTCCTTTTGTTCATTCCTTTTTCTTATTGAGAATACCAAAATGTACAGTATTTCCTGTTGTTTTCTTTTTTTACATATTAAGAATATCAAAACGTGCCATATTTCCTTTTGTTTTTTACTTTTTCATATTTAGAATATCAAAATGTACCGTATTTCCTGTTGTTTTCTTTCTTTACATATTTAGAATATAAAAATGTGTCATATTTCCTTTTGTTTTTTACTTTTTCATATTTAGAATATCAAAATATACCGTATTTCCTGTTGTTTTCTTTCTTTACATATTAAGAATATCAAAATGTGCCATATTTCCTTTTGTTTTTTACTTTTTCATATTTAGAATATCAAAATGTACCGTATTTCCTGTTGTTTTCTTTTTTTACATATTAAGAATATCAAAACGTGCCATATTTCCTTTTGTTCATTCCTTTTTCTTATTGAGAATACCAAAATGTACAGTATTTCCTGTTGTTTTCTTTTTTTACATATTAAGAATATCAAAACGTGCCATATTTCCTTTTGTTTTTTACTTTTTCATATTTAGAATATCAAAATGTACCGTATTTCCTGTTGTTTTCTTTCTTTACATATTTAGAATATAAAAATGTGCCATATTTCCTTTTGTTTTTTAATTCTTCATATTTAGAATATCAAAATGTACCGTATTTCCTGTTGTTTTCTTTCTTTACATATTAAGAATATCAAAATGTGCCATATTTCCTTTTGTTTTTTACTTTTTCATATTTAGAATATCAAAATGTACCGTATTTCCTGTTGTTTTCTTTTTTTACATATTAAGAATATCAAAACGTGCCATATTTCCTTTTGTTCATTCCTTTTTCTTATTGAGAATACCAAAATGTACAGTATTTCCTGTTGTTTTCTTTTTTTACATATTAAGAATATCAAAACGTGCCATATTTCCTTTTGTTTTTTACTTTTTCATATTTAGAATATCAAAATGTACAGTATTTCCTGTTGTTTTCTTTTTTTACATATTTAGAATATAAAAATGTGACATATTTCCTTTTGTTTTTTACTTTTTCATATTTAGAATATCAAAATGTACCGTATTTCCTGTTGTTTTCTTTCTTTACATATTTAGAATATAAAAATGTGCCATATTTCCTTTTGTTTTTTACTTTTTCATATTTAGAATATCAAAATGTACCGTATTTCCTGTTGTTTTGTTTTTTTACATATTAAGAATATCAAAACGTGCCATATTTCCTTTTGTTCATTCCTTTTTCTTATTGAGTATACCAAAATGTACAGTATTTCCTGTTGTTTTCTTTTTTTACATATTAAGAATATCAAAACGTGACATATTTCCTTTTGTTTTTTACTTTTTCATATTTAGAATATCAAAATGTACCGTATTTCCTGTTGTTTTCTTTCTTTACATATTTAGAATATAAAAATGTGCCATATTTCCTTTTGTTTTTTACTTTTTCATATTTAGAATATCAAAATGTACCGTATTTCCTGTTGTTTTCTTTTTTTACATATTAAGAATATCAAAACGTGCCATATTTCCTTTTGTTCATTCCTTTTTCTTATTGAGAATACCAAAATGTACAGTATTTCCTGTTGTTTTCTTTTTTTACATATTAACAATAACAAAATGAAACATATTTCCTTTTGTTTTTTACTTTTTCATATTTAGAATATCAAAATGTAACGTATTTCCTGTTGTTTTCTTTTTTTACATATTAAGAATATCAAAACGGGCCATATTTCCTTTTGTTCATTCCTTTTTCTTATTGAGAATACCAAAATATACAGTATTTCCTGTTGTTTTCTTTTTTTACATATTAAGAATATCAAAACGTGCCATATTTCCTTTTGTTTTTTACTTTTTCGTATTTAGAATATCAAAATATGCCGTATTTCCTGTTGTTTTCTTTTTTTACATATTAAGAATATCAAAACGTGCCATATTTCCTTTTGTTTTTTACTTTTTCATCTTTAGAATATCAAAATGTACCGTATTTCCTGTTGTTTTCTTTTTTTACATATTAAGAATATCAAAACGTGCCATATTTCCTTTTGTTCATTCCTTTTTCTTATTGAGAATACCAAAATGTACAGTATTTCCTGTTGTTTTCTTTTTTTACATATTAAGAATATCAAAACGTGCCATATTTCCTTTTGTTTTTTACTTTTTCATATTTAGAATATCAAAATGTACCGTATTTCCTGTTGTTTTCTTTCTTTACATATTTAGAATATAAAAATGTGCCATATTTCCTTTTGTTTTTTACTTTTTCATATTTAGAATATCAAAATATACCGTATTTCCAGTTGTTTTCTTTCTTTACATATTAAGAATATCAAAATGTGCCATATTTCCTTTTGTTTTTTACTTTTTCATATTTAGAATATCAAAATGTACCGTATTTCCTGTTGTTTGCTTTTTTTACATATTAAGAATATCAAAACGTGCCATATTTCCTTTTGTTCATTCCTTTTTCTTATTGAGAATACCAAAATGTACAGTATTTCCTGTTGTTTTCTTTTTTTACATATTAAGAATATCAAAACGTGCCATATTTCCTTTTGTTTTTTACTTTTTCATATTTAGAATATCAAAATGTACCGTATTTCCTGTTGTTTTCTTTCTTTACATATTTAGAATATAAAAATGTGCCATATTTCCTTTTGTTTTTTACTTTTTCATATTTAGAATATCAAAATGTACCGTTTTTTCTGTTTTTTTCTTTCTTTACATATTTAGAATATAAAAATGTGCCATATTTCCTTTTGTTTTTTACTTTTTCATATTTAGAATATCAAAATGTACCGTATTTCCTGTTGTTTTCTTTTTTTACATATTAAGAATATCAAAACGTGCCATATTTCCTTTTGTTCATTCCTTTTTCTTATTGAGAATACCAAAATGTACAGTATTTCCTGTTGTTTTCTTTTTTTACATATTAAGAATATCAAAACGTGCCATATTTCCTTTTGTTTTTTACTTTTTCATATTTAGAATATCAAAATGTACAGTATTTCCTGTTGTTTTCTTTTTTTACATATTAAGAATATCAAAATGTGCCATATTTCCTTTTGTTTTTTACTTTTTCATATTTAGAATATCAAAATGTACCGTATTTCCTGTTGTTTTCTTTCTTTACATATTTAGAATATAAAAATGTGCCATATTTCCTTTTGTTTTTTACTTTTTCATATTTAGAATATCAAAATGTACCGTATTTCCTGTTGTTTACTTTCTTTACATATTAAGAATATCAAAATGTGCCATATTTCCTTTTGTTTTTTACTTTTTCATATTTAGAATATCAAAATGTACCGTATTTCCTGTTGTTTTCTTTTTTTACATATTAAGAATATCAAAACGTGCCATATTTCCTTTTGTTCATTCCTTTTTCTTATTGAGAATACCAAAATGTACAGTATTTCCTGTTGTTTTCTTTTTTTACATATTAAGAATATCAAAACGTGCCATATTTCCTTTTGTTCATTCCTTTTTCTTATTGAGAATACCAAAATGTACAGTATTTCCTGTTGTTTTCTTTTTTTACATATTAAGAATATCAAAACGTGCCATATTTCCTTTTGTTTTTTACTTTTTCATATTTAGAATATCAAAATGTACCGTATTTCCTGTTGTTTTCTTTCTTTACATATTTAGAATATAAAAATGTGCCATATTTCCTTTTGTTTTTTACTTTTTCATATTTAGAATATCAAAATGTACCGTATTTCCTGTTGTTTTCTTTCTTTACATATTAAGAATATCAAAATGTGCCATATTTCCTTTGGTTTTTTACTTTTTCATGTTTAGAATATCAAAATGTACCGTATTTCCTGTTGTTTTCTTTTTTTACATATTAAGAATATCAAAACGTGCCATATTTCCTTTTGTTCATTCCTTTTTCTTATTGAGAATACCAAAATGTACAGTATTTCCTGTTGTTTTCTTTTTTTACATATTAAGAATATCAAAACGTGCCATATTTCCTTTTGTTTTTTACTTTTTCATATTTAGAATATCAAAATGTACCGTATTTCCTGTTGTTTTCTTTCTTTACATATTTAGAATATAAAAATGTGCCATATTTCCTTTTGTTTTTTACTTTTTCATATTTAGAATATCAAAATATACCGTATTTCCTGTTGTTTTCTTTCTTTACATATTAAGAATATCAAAATGTGCCATATTTCCTTTTGTTTTTTACTTTTTCATATTTAGAATATCAAAATGTACCGTATTTCCTGTTATTTTCTTTTTTTACATATTAAGAATATCAAAACGTGCCATATTTCCTTTTGTTCATTCCTTTTTCTTATTGAGAATACCAAAATGTACAGTATTTCCTGTTGTTTTCTTTTTTTACATATTAAGAATATCAAAACGTGCCATATTTCCTTTTGTTTTTTACTTTTTCATATTTAGAATATCAAAATGTACCGTATTTCCTGTTGTTTTCTTTCTTTACATATTTAGAATATAAAAATGTGTCATATTTCCTTTTGTTTTTTACTTTTTCATATTTAGAATATCAAAATATACCGTATTTCCTGTTGTTTTCTTTCTTTACATATTAAGAATATCAAAATGTGCCATATTTCCTTTTGTTTTTTACTTTTTCATATTTAGAATATCAAAATGTACCGTATTTCCTGTTGTTTTCTTTTTTTACATATTAAGAATATCAAAACGTGCCATATTTCCTTTTGTTCATTCCTTTTTCTTATTGAGAATACCAAAATGTACAGTATTTCCTGTTGTTTTCTTTTTTTACATATTAAGAATATCAAAACGTGCCATATTTCCTTTTGTTTTTTACTTTTTCATATTTAGAATATCAAAATGTACCGTATTTCCTGTTGTTTTCTTTCTTTACATATTTAGAATATAAAAATGTGCCATATTTCCTTTTGTTTTTTAATTCTTCATATTTAGAATATCAAAATGTACCGTATTTCCTGTTGTTTTCTTTCTTTACATATTAAGAATATCAAAATGTGCCATATTTCCTTTTGTTTTTTACTTTTTCATATTTAGAATATCAAAATGTACCGTATTTCCTGTTGTTTTCTTTTTTTACATATTAAGAATATCAAAACGTGCCATATTTCCTTTTGTTCATTCCTTTTTCTTATTGAGAATACCAAAATGTACAGTATTTCCTGTTGTTTTCTTTTTTTACATATTAAGAATATCAAAACGTGCCATATTTCCTTTTGTTTTTTACTTTTTCATATTTAGAATATCAAAATGTACAGTATTTCCTGTTGTTTTCTTTTTTTACATATTTAGAATATAAAAATGTGACATATTTCCTTTTGTTTTTTACTTTTTCATATTTAGAATATCAAAATGTACCGTATTTCCTGTTGTTTTCTTTCTTTACATATTTAGAATATAAAAATGTGCCATATTTCCTTTTGTTTTTTACTTTTTCATATTTAGAATATCAAAATGTACCGTATTTCCTGTTGTTTTGTTTTTTTACATATTAAGAATATCAAAACGTGCCATATTTCCTTTTGTTCATTCCTTTTTCTTATTGAGTATACCAAAATGTACAGTATTTCCTGTTGTTTTCTTTTTTTACATATTAAGAATATCAAAACGTGACATATTTCCTTTTGTTTTTTACTTTTTCATATTTAGAATATCAAAATGTACCGTATTTCCTGTTGTTTTCTTTCTTTACATATTTAGAATATAAAAATGTGCCATATTTCCTTTTGTTTTTTACTTTTTCATATTTAGAATATCAAAATGTACCGTATTTCCTGTTGTTTTCTTTCTTTACATATTTAGAATATAAAAATGTGCCATATTTCCTTTTGTTTTTTACTTTTTCATATTTAGAATATCAAAATGTACCGTATTTCCTGTTGTTTTCTTTTTTTACATATTAAGAATATCAAAACGTGCCATATTTCCTTTTGTTCATTCCTTTTTCTTATTGAGAATACCAAAATGTACAGTATTTCCTGTTGTTTTCTTTTTTTACATATTAAGAATATCAAAACGTGCCATATTTCCTTTTGATTTTTACTTTTTCATATTTAGAATATCAAAATGTACAGTATTTCCTGTTGTTTTCTTTTTTTACATATGAAGAATATCAAAATGTGCCATATTTCCTTTTGTTTTTTACTTTTTATATTTAGAATATCAAAATGTACCGTATTTCCTGTTGTTTTCTTTCTTTACATATTTAGAATATAAAAATGTGCCATATTTCCTTTTGTTTTTTACTTTTTCATATTTAGAATATCAAAATGTACCGTATTTCCTGTTGTTTTGTTTTTTTTACATATTAAGAATATCAAAACGTGCCATATTTCCTTTTGTTCATTCTTTATTCTTATTGAGAATACCAAAATGTACAGTATTTCCTGTTGTTTTCTTTTTTTACATATTAAGAATATCAAAACGTGCCATATTTCCTTTTGTTTTTTACTTTTTCATATTTAGAATATCAAAATGTAACGTATTTCCTGTTGTTTTCTTTCTTTACATATTTAGAATATAAAAATGTGCCATATTTCCTTTTGTTTTTTACTTTTTCATATTTAGAATATCAAAATGTACCGTATTTCCTGTTGTTTTCTTTCTTTACATATTTAGAATATAAAAATGTGCCATATTTCCTTTTGTTTTTTACTTTTTCATATTTAGAATATCAAAATGTACCGTATTTCCTGTTGTTTTCTTTTTTTACATATTAAGAATATCAAAACGTGCCATATTTCCTTTTGTTCATTCCTTTTTCTTATTGAGAATACCAAAATGTACAGTATTTCCTGTTGTTTTCTTTTTTTACATATTAAGAATATCAAAACGTGCCATATTTCCTTTTGTTTTTTACTTTTTCATATTTAGAATATCAAAATGTACCGTATTTCCTGTTGTTTTCTTTCTTTACATATTTAGAATATAAAAATGTGCCATATTTCCTTTTGTTTTTTACTTTTTCATATTTAGAATATCAAAATGTACCGTATTTCCTGTTGTTTTCTTTCTTTACATATTAAGAATATCAAAATGTGCCATATTTCCTTTTGTTTTTTACTTTTTCATATTTAGAATATCAAAATGTACCGTATTTCCTGTTGTTTTCTTTTTTTACATATTAAGAATATCAAAACGTGCCATATTTCCTTTTGTTCATTCCTTTTTCTTATAGAGAATACCAAAATGTACAGTATTTCCTGTTGTTTTCTTTTTTTACATATTAAGAATATCAAAACGTGCCATATTTCCTTTTGTTTTTTACTTTTTCATATTTAGAATATCAAAATGTACCGTATTTCCTGTTGTTTTCTTTCTTTACATATTTAGAATATAAAAATGTGCCATATTTCCTTTTGTTTTTTACTTTTTCATATTTAGAATATCAAAATGTACCGTATTTCCTGTTGTTTTCTTTTTTTACATATTAAGAATATCAAAACGGGCCATATTTCCTTTTGTTCATTCCTTTTTCTTATTGAGAATACCAAAATATACAGTATTTCCTGTTGTTTTCTTTTTTTACATATTAAGAATATCAAAACGTGCCATATTTCCTTTTGTTTTTTACTTTTTCATATTTAGAATATCAAAATGTACCGTATTTCCTGTTGTTTTCTTTCTTTACATATTTAGAATATAAAAATGTGCCATATTTCCTTTTGTTTTTTACTTTTTCATATTTAGAATATCAAAATGTACCGTATTTCCTGTTGTTTTCTTTTTTTACATATTAAGAATATCAAAACGTGCAATATTTCCTTTTGTTCATTCCTTTTTCTTATTGAGAATACCAAAATGTACAGTATTTCCTGTTGTTTTCTTTTTTTACATATTAAAAATATCAAAACGTGCCATATTTCCTTTTGTTTTTTACTTTTTCATATTTAGAATATCAAAATGTACCGTATTTCCTGTTGTTTTCTTTCTTTACATATTAAGAATATCAAAATGTGCCATATTTCCTTTTGTTTTTTACTTTTTCATATTTAGAATATCAAAATGTACCGTATTTCCTGTTGTTTTCTTTTTTTACATATTAAGAATATCAAAACGTGCCATATTTCCTTTTGTTCATTCCTTTTTCTTATTGAGAATACCAAAATGTACAGTATTTCCTGTTGTTTTCTTTTTTTACATATTAAGAATATCAAAACGTGCCATATTTCCTTTTGTTTTTTACTTTTTCATATTTAGAATATCAAAATGTACCGTATTTCCTGTTGTTTTCTTTTTTTACATATTAACAATAACAAAATGAAACATATTTCCTTTTGTTTTTTACTTTTTCATATTTAGAATATCAAAATGTAACGTATTTCCTGTTGTTTTCTTTTTTTACATATTAAGAATATCAAAACGGGCCATATTTCCTTTTGTTCATTCCTTTTTCTTATTGAGAATACCAAAATATACAGTATTTCCTGTTGTTTTCTTTTTTTACATATTAAGAATATCAAAACGTGCCATATTTCCTTTTGTTTTTTACTTTTTCGTATTTAGAATATCAAAATATGCCGTATTTCCTGTTGTTTTCTTTTTTTACATATTAAGAATATCAAAACGTGCCATATTTCCTTTTGTTTTTTACTTTTTCATCTTTAGAATATCAAAATGTACCGTATTTCCTGTTGTTTTCTTTTTTTACATATTAAGAATATCAAAACGTGCCATATTTCCTTTTGTTCATTCCTTTTTCTTATTGAGAATACCAAAATGTACAGTATTTCCTGTTGTTTTCTTTTTTTACATATTAAGAATATCAAAACGTGCCATATTTCCTTATGTTTTTTACTTTTTCATATTTAGAATATCAAAATGTACCGTATTTCCTGTTGTTTTCTTTCTTTACATATTTAGAATATAAAAATGTGCCATATTTCCTTTTGTTTTTTACTTTTTCATATTTAGAATATCAAAATATACCGTATTTCCTGTTGTTTTCTTTCTTTACATATTAAGAATATCAAAATGTGCCATATTTCCTTTTGTTTTTTACTTTTTCATATTTAGAATATCAAAATGTACCGTATTTCCTGTTGTTTTCTTTTTTTACATATTAAGAATATCAAAACGTGCCATATTTCCTTTTGTTCATTCCTTTTTCTTATTGAGAATACCAAAATGTACAGTATTTCCTGTTGTTTTCTTTTTTTACATATTAAGAATATCAAAACGTGCCATATTTCCTTTTGTTTTTTATTTTTTCATATTTAGAATATCAAAATGTACCGTATTTCCTGTTGTTTTCTTTCTTTACATATTTAGAATATAAAAATGTGCCATATTTCCTTTTGTTTTTTACTTTTTCATATTTAGAATATCAAAATATACCGTATTTCCTGCTGTTTTCTTTCTTTACATATTAAGAATATCAAAATGTGCCATATTTCCTTTTGTTTTTTACTTTTTCATATTTAGAATATCAAAATGTACCGTATTTCCTGTTGTTTTCTTTTTTTACATATTAAGAATATCAAAACGTGCCATATTTCCTTTTGTTCATTCCTTTTTCTTATTGAGAATACCAAAATGTACAGTATTTCCTGTTGTTTTCTTTTTTTACATATTAAGAATATCAAAACGTGCCATATTTCCTTTTGTTTTTTACTTTTTCATATTTAGAATATCAAAATGTACCGTATTTCCTGTTGTTTTCTTTCTTTACATATTAAGAATATCAAAATGTGCCATATTTCCTTTTGTTTTTTACTTTTTCATATTTAGAATATCAAAATGTACCGTATTTCCTGTTGTTTTCTTTTTTTACATATTAAGAATATCAAAACGTGCCATATTTCCTTTTGTTCATTCCTTTTTCTTATTGAGAATACCAAAATGTACAGTATTTCCTGTTGTTTTCTTTTTTTACATATTAAGAATATCAAAACGTGCCATATTTCCTTTTGTTTTTTACTTTTTCATATTTAGAATATCAAAATGTACCGTATTTCCTGTTGTTTTCTTTTTTTACATAGTAACAATAACAAAATGAAACATATTTCCTTTTGTTTTTTACTTTTTCATATTTAGAATATCAAAATGCAACGTATTTCCTGTTGTTTTCTTTTTTTACATATTAAGAATATCAAAACGGGCTATATTTCCTTTTGTTCATTCCTTTTTCTTATTGAGAATACCAAAATATACAGTATTTCCTGTTGTTTTCTTTTTTTACATATTAAGAATATCAAAACGTGCCATATTTCCTTTTGTTTTTTACTTTTTCGTATTTAGAATATCAAAATATGCCGTATTTCCTGTTGTTTTCTTTTTTTACATATTAAGAATATCAAAACGTGCCATATTTCCTTTTGTTTTTTACTTTTTTATCTTTAGAATATCAAAATGTACCGTATTTCCTGTTGTTTTCTTTTTTTACATATTAAGAATATCAAAACGTGCCATATTTCCTTTTGTTCATTCCTTTTTCTTATTGAGAATACCAAAATGTACAGTATTTCCTGTTGTTTTCTTTTTTTACATATTAAGAATATCAAAACGTGCCATATTTCCATTTGTTTTTTACTTTTTCATATTTAGAATATCAAAATGTACCGTATTTCCTGTTGTTTTCTTTCTTTACATATTAAGAATATCAAAATGTGCCATATTTCCTTTTGTTTTTTACTTTTTCATATTTAGAATATCAAAATGTACCGTATTTCCTGTTGTTTTCTTTTTTTACATATTAAGAATATCAAAACGTGCCATATTTCCTTTTGTTCATTCCTTTTTCTTATTGAGAATACCAAAATGTACAGTATTTCCTGTTGTTTTCTTTTTTTACATATTAAGAATATCAAAACGTGCCATATTTCCTTTTGTTTTTTACTTTTTCATATTTAGAATATCAAAATGTACCGTATTTCCTGTTGTTTTCTTTCTTTACATATTTAGAATATAAAAATGTGCCATATTTCCTTTTGTTTTTTACTTTTTCATATTTAGAATATCAAAATATACCGTATTTCCTGTTGTTTTCTTTCTTTACATATTAAGAATATCAAAATGTGCCATATTTCCTTTTGTTTTTTACTTTTTCATTTAGAATATCAAAATGTACCGTATTTCCTGTTGTTTTCTTTTTCTACATATTAAGAATATCAAAACGTGCCATATTTCCTTTTGTTCATTCCTTTTTCTTATTGAGAATACCAAAATGTACAGTATTTCCTGTTGTTTTCTTTTTTTACATATTAAGAATATCAAAACGTGCCATATTTCCTTTTGTTTTTTACTTTTTCATATTTAGAATATCAAAATGTACCGTATTTCCTGTTGTTTTCTTTCTTTACATATTTAGAATATAAAAATGTGCCATATTTCCTTTTGTTTTTTACTTTTTCATATTTAGAATATCAAAATGTACCGTATTTCCTGTTGTTTTCTTTCTTTACATATTAAGAATATCAAAATGTGCCATATTTCCTTTTGTTTTTTACTTTTTCATATTTAGAATATCAAAATGTACCGTATTTCCTGTTGTTTTCTTTTTTTACATATTAAGAATATCAAAACGTGCCATATTTCCTTTTGTTCATTCCTTTTTCTTATTGAGAATACGAAAATGTACAGTATTTCCTGTTGTTTTCTTTTTTTACATATTAAGAATATCAAAACGTGCCATATTTCCTTTTGTTTTTTACTTTTTCATATTTAGAATATCAAAATGTACCGTATTTCCTGTTGTTTTCTTTTTTTACATATTAACAATAACAAAATGAAACATATTTCCTTTTGTTTTTTACTTTTTCATATTTAGAATATCAAAATGTAACGTATTTCCTGTTGTTTTCTTTTTTTACATATTAAGAATATCAAAACGGGCTATATTTCCTTTTGTTCATTCCTTTTTCTTATTGAGAATACCAAAATATACAGTATTTCCTGTTGTTTTCTTTTTTTACATATTAAGAATATCAAAACGTGCCATATTTCCTTTTGTTTTTTACTTTTTCGTATTTAGAATATCAAAATATGCCGTATTTCCTGTTGTTTTCTTTTTTTACATATTAAGAATATCAAAACGTGCCATATTTCCATTTGTTTTTTACTTTTTCATATTTAGAATATCAAAATGTACCGTATTTCCTGTTGTTTTCTTTCTTTACATATTTAGAATATAAAAATGTGCCATATTTCCTTTTGTTTTTTACTTTTTCATATTTAGAATATCAAAATATACCGTATTTCCTGTTGTTTTCTTTCTTTACATATTAAGAATATCAAAATGTGCCATATTTCCTTTTGTTTTTTACTTTTTCATATTTAGAATATCAAAATGTACCGTATTTCCTGTTGTTTTCTTTTTTTACATATTAAGAATATCAAAACGTGCCATATTTCCTTTTGTTCATTCCTTTTTCTTATTGAGAATACCAAAATGTACAGTATTTCCTGTTGTTTTCTTTTTTTACATATTAAGAATATCAAAACGTGCCATATTTCCTTTTGTTTTTTACTTTTTCATATTTAGAATATCAAAATGTACCGTATTTCCTGTTGTTTTCTTTCTTTACATATTTAGAATATAAAAATGTGCCATATTTCCTTTTGTTTTTTACTTTTTCATATTTAGAATATCAAAATATACCGTATTTCCTGTTGTTTTCTTTCTTTACATATTAAGAATATCAAAATGTGCCATATTTCCTTTTGTTTTTTACTTTTTCATTTAGAATATCAAAATGTACCGTATTTCCTGTTGTTTTCTTTTTTTACATATTAAGAATATCAAAACGTGCCATATTTCCTTTTGTTCATTCCTTTTTCTTATTGAGAATACCAAAATGTACAGTATTTCCTGTTGTTTTCTTTTTTTACATATTAAGAATATCAAAACGTGCCATATTTCCTTTTGTTTTTTACTTTTTCATATTTAGAATATCAAAATGTACCGTATTTCCTGTTGTTTTCTTTCTTTACATATTTAGAATATAAAAATGTGCCATATTTCCTTTTGTTTTTTACTTTTTCATATTTAGAATATCAAAATGTACCGTATTTCCTGTTGTTTTCTTTCTTTACATATTAAGAATATCAAAATGTGCCATATTTCCTTTTGTTTTTTACTTTTTCATATTTAGAATATCAAAATGTACCGTATTTCCTGTTGTTTTCTTTTTTTACATATTAAGAATATCAAAACGTGCCATATTTCCTTTTGTTCATTCCTTTTTCTTATTGAGAATACCAAAATGTACAGTATTTCCTGTTGTTTTCTTTTTTTACATATTAAGAATATCAAAACGTGCCATATTTCCTTTTGTTTTTTTACTTTTTCATATTTAGAATATCAAAATGTACCGTATTTCCTGTTGTTTTCTTTTTTTACATATTAACAATAACAAAATGAAACATATTTCCTTTTGTTTTTTACTTTTTCATATTTAGAATATCAAAATGTAACGTATTTCCTGTTGTTTTCTTTTTTTACATATTAAGAATATCAAAACGGGCCATATTTCCTTTTGTTCATTCCTTTTTCTTATTGAGAATACCAAAATATACAGTATTTCCTGTTGTTTTCTTTTTTTAAATATTAAGAATATCAAAACGTGCCATATTTCCTTTTGTTTTTTACTTTTTCGTATTTAGAATATCAAAATATGCCGTATTTCCTGTTGTTTTCTTTTTTTACATATTAAGAATATCAAAACGTGCCATATTTCCTTTTGTTTTTTACTTTTTCATCTTTAGAATATCAAAATGTACCGTATTTCCTGTTGTTTTCTTTTTTTACATATTAAGAATATCAAAACGTGCCATATTTCCTTTTGTTCATTCCTTTTTCTTATTGAGAATACCAAAATGTACAGTATTTCCTGTTGTTTTCTTTTTTTACATATTAAGAATATCAAAACGTGCCATATTTCCTTTTGTTTTTTACTTTTTCATATTTAGAATATCAAAATGTACCGTATTTCCTGTTGTTTTCTTTCTTTACATATTTAGAATATAAAAATGTGCCATATTTCCTTTCGTTTTTTACTTTTTCATATTTAGAATATCAAAATATACCGTATTTCCTGTTGTTTTCTTTCTTTACATATTAAGAATATCAAAATGTGCCATATTTCCTTTTGTTTTTTACTTTTTCATATTTAGAATATCAAAATGTACCGTATTTCCTGTTGTTTTCTTTTTTTACATATTAAGAATATCAAAACGTGCCATATTTCCTTTTGTTCATTCCTTTTTCTTATTGAGAATACCAAAATGTACAGTATTTCCTGTTGTTTTCTTTTTTTACATATTAAGAATATCAAAACGTGCCATATTTCCTTTTGTTTTTTACTTTTTCATATTTAGAATATCAAAATGTACCGTATTTCCTGTTGTTTTCTTTCTTTACATATTTAGAATATAAAAATGTGCCATATTTCCTTTTGTTTTTTACCTTTTTCATATTTAGAATATCAAAATATACCGTATTTCCTGTTGTTTTCTTTCTTTACATATTAAGAATATCAAAATGTGCCATATTTCCTTTTGTTTTTTACTTTTTCATATTTAGAATATCAAAATGTACCGTATTTCCTGTTGTTTTCTTTTTTTACATATTAAGAATATCAAAACGTGCCATATTTCCTTTTGTTCATTCCTTTTTCTTATTGAGAATACCAAAATGTACAGTATTTCCTGTTGTTTTCTTTTTTTACATATTAAGAATATCAAAACGTGCCATATTTCCTTTTGTTTTTTACTTTTTCATATTTAGAATATCAAAATGTACCGTATTTCCTGTTGTTTTCTTTCTTTACATATTTAGAATAAAAAAATGTGCCATATTTCCTTTTGTTTTTTACTTTTTCATATTTAGAATATCAAAATGTACCGTATTTCCTGTTGTTTTCTTTCTTTACATATTAAGAATATCAAAATGTGCCATATTTCCTTTTGTTTTTTACTTTTTCATATTTAGAATATCAAAATGTACCGTATTTCCTGTTGTTTTCTTTTTTTACATATTAAGAATATCAAAACGTGCCATATTTCCTTTTGTTCATTCCTTTTTCTTATTGAGAATACCAAAATGTACAGTATTTCCTGTTGTTTTCTTTTTTTACATATTAAGAATATCAAAACGTGCCATATTTCCTTTTGTTTTTTACTTTTTCATATTTAGAATATCAAAATGTACAGTATTTCCTGTTGTTTTCTTTTTTTACATATTTAGAATATAAAAATGTGCCATATTTCCTTTTGTTTTTTACTTTTTCATATTTAGAATATCAAAATGTACCGTATTTCCTGTTGTTTTCTTTCTTTACATATTTAGAATATAAAAATGTGCCATATTTCCTTTTGTTTTTTACTTTTTCATATTTAGAATATCAAAATGTACCGTATTTCCTGTTGTTTTGTTTTTTTACATATTAAGAATATCAAAACGTGCCATATTTCCTTTTGTTCATTCCTTTTTCTTATTGAGAATACCAAAATGTACAGTATTTCCTGTTGTTTTTTTTTTTACATATTAAGAATATCAAAACGTGACATATTTCCTTTTGTTTTTTACTTTTTCATATTTAGAATATCAAAATGTACCGTATTTCCTGTTGTTTTCTTTCTTTACATATTTAGAATATAAAAATGTGCCATATTTCCTTTTGTTTTTTACTTTTTCATATTTAGAATATCAAAATGTACCGTATTTCCTGTTGTTTTCTTTCTTTACATATTTAGAATATAAAAATGTGCCATATTTCCTTTTGTTTTTTACTTTTTCATATTTAGAATATCAAAATGTACCGTATTTCCTGTTGTTTTCTTTTTTTACATATTAAGAATATCAAAACGTGCCATATTTCCTTTTGTTCATTCCTTTTTCTTATTGAGAATACCAAAATGTACAGTATTTCCTGTTGTTTTCTTTTTTTACATATTAAGAATATCAAAACGTGCCATATTTCCTTTTGTTTTTTACTTTTTCATATTTAGAATATCAAAATGTACAGTATTTCCTGTTGTTTTCTTTTTTTACATATTAAGAATATCAAAATGTGCCATATTTCCTTTTGTTTTTTACTTTTTCATATTTAGAATATCAAAATGTACCGTATTTCCTGTTGTTTTCTTTCTTTACATATTTAGAATATAAAAATGTGCCATATTTCCTTTTGTTTTTTACTTTTTCATATTTAGAATATCAAAATGTACCGTATTTCCTGTTGTTTTGTTTTTTTACATATTAAGAATATCAAAACGTGCCATATTTCCTTTTGTTCATTCCTTATTCTTATTGAGAATACCAAAATGTACAGTATTTCCTGTTGTTTTCTTTTTTTACATATTAAGAATATCAAAACGTGCCATATTTCCTTTTGTTTTTTACTTTTTCATATTTAGAATATCAAAATGTACCGTATTTCCTGTTGTTTTCTTTCTTTACATATTTAGAATATAAAAATGTGCCATATTTCCTTTTGTTTTTTACTTTTTCATATTTAGAATATCAAAATGTACCGTATTTCCTGTTGTTTTCTTTCTTTACATATTTAGAATATAAAAATGTGCCATATTTCCTTTTGTTTTTTACTTTTTCATATTTAGAATATCAAAATGTACCGTATTTCCTGTTGTTTTCTTTTTTTACATATTAAGAATATCAAAACGTGCCATATTTCCTTTTGTTCATTCCTTTTTCTTATTGAGAATACCAAAATGTACAGTATTTCCTGTTGTTTTCTTTTTTTACGTATTAAGAATATCAAAACGTGCCATATTTCCTTTTGTTTTTTACTTTTTCATATTTAGAATATCAAAATGTACCGTATTTCCTGTTGTTTTCTTTCTTTACATATTTAGAATATAAAAATGTGCCATATTTCCTTTTGTTTTTTACTTTTTCATATTTAGAATATCAAAATGTACCGTATTTCCGGTTGTTTTCTTTTTTTACATATTAAGAATATCAAAACGGGCCATATTTCCTTTTGTTCATTCCTTTTTCTTATTGAGAATACCAAAATATACAGTATTTCCTGTTGTTTTCTTTTTTTACATATTAAGTATATCAAAACGTGCCATATTTCCTTTTGTTTTTTACTTTTTCATATTTAGAATATCAAAATGTACCGTATTTCCTGTTGTTTTCTTTCTTTACATATTTAGAATATAAAAATGTGCCATATTTCCTTTTGTTTTTTACTTTTTCATATTTAGAATATCAAAATGTAACGTATTTCCTGTTGTTTTCTTTTTTTACATATTAAGAATATCAAAACGTGCCATATTTCCTTTTGTTTTTTACTTTTTCATATTTAGAATATCAAAATGTACCGTATTTCCTGTTGTTTTCTTTTTTTACATATTAAGAATATAAAAATGTTCCATATTTCCTTTTGTTTTAACTTTTTCATATTTAGAATATCAAAATGTACCGTATTTCCTGTTGTTTTCTTTTTTTACATATTAAGAATATCAAAACGTGCCATATTTCCTTTTGTTCATTCCTTTTTCTTATTGAGATTACCAAAATGTACAGTAGTTCCTGTTGTTTTCTTTTTTTACATATTAAGAATATCAAAACGTGCCATATTTCCTTTTGTTTTTTACTTTTTCATATTTAGAATATCAAAATGTACCGTATTTCCTGTTGTTTTCATTTTTTACATATTAAGAATATAAAAATGTTCCATATTTCCTTTTGTTTTTACTTTTTCATATTTAGAATATCAAAATGTACCGTATTTCCTGTTGTTTTCTTTTTTTACATATTAAGAATATCAAAACGTGCCATATTTCCTTTTGTTCATTACTTTTTCTTATTGAGAATACCAAAATGTACAGTATTTCCTGTTGTTTTCTTTTTTACATATTAAGAATATCAAAACGTGTCATATTTCCTTTTGTTTTTTACTTTTTCATATTTAGAATATCAAAATGTACCGTATTTCCTGTTGTTTTCTTTTTTTACATATTAAGAATATAAAAATGTGCCATATTTCCTTTTGTTTTTTCGTTTTTCATATTTAGAATATCAAAATCTACCGTATTTCATGTTG
This sequence comes from Acanthosepion lycidas, assembly GCA_963932145.1. Taxonomy (NCBI): domain Eukaryota; kingdom Metazoa; phylum Mollusca; class Cephalopoda; order Sepiida; family Sepiidae; genus Acanthosepion; species Acanthosepion lycidas. The sequence continues at coordinate 96,555 of CAWVQA010001187.1, read as the reverse complement.
TTTTCTTTTTTTACATATTAAGAATATCAAAACGTGCCATATTTCCTTTTGTTCATTCCTTTTTCTTATTGAGAATACCAAAATGTACAGTATTTCCTGTTGTTTTCTTTTTTTACATATTAAGAATATCAAAACGTGCCATATTTCCTTTTGTTTTTTACTTTTTCATATTTAGAATATCAAAATGTACCGTATTTCCTGTTGTTTTCTTTTTTACATATTAAGAATATAAAAATGTGCCATATTTCCTTTTGTTTTTTCCTTTTTCATATTTAGAATATCAAAATGTAACGTATTTCCTGTTGTTATCTTTTTTTACATATTAAGAATATAAAAATGTGCCATATTTCCTTTTGTTTTTTCGTTTTTCATAATTAGAATATCAAAATCTACCGTATTTCATGTTGTTTTCTTTTTTTACATATTAAGAATATCAAAACGTGCCATATTTCCTTTTGTTCATTCCTTTTTCTTATTGAGAATACCAAAATGTACAGTATTTCCTGTTGTTTTCTTTTTTTACATATTAAGAATATCAAACCGTGCCATATTTCCTTTTGTTTTTTCGTTTTTCATATTTAGAATATAAAAATGTACCGTATTTCCTGTTGTTTTCTTTTTTTACATATTAAGAATATCAAAACGTGCCATATTTCCTTTTGTTCATTCCTTTTTCTTATTGAGAATACCAAAATGTACAGTATTTCCTGTTGTTTTCTTTTTTTACATATTAAGAATATAAAAATGTGCCATATTTCCTTTTGTTTTTTCCTTTTTCATATTTAGAATATCAAAATGTAACGTATTTCCTGTTGTTATCTTTTTTTACATATTAAGAATATAAAAATGTGCCTTATTTCCTTTTGTTTTTTACTTTTTCATATTTAGAATATCAAAATGTACCGTATTTCCTCTTGTTTTCTTTTTTTACATATTAAGAATATCAAAACGTGCCATATTTCCTTTTGTTCATACCTTTTTCTTATTGAGAATACCAAAATGTACAGTATTTCCTGTTGTTTTCTTTTTTTACGTATTAAGAATATCAAAACGTGCCATATTTCCTTTTGTTTTTTACTTTTTCATATTTAGAATATCAAAATGTACCGTATTTCCTGTTGTTTTCTTTTTTTACGTATTAAGAATATCAAAACGTGTCATATTTCCTTTTGTTTTTTACTTTTTCATATTTAGAATATCAAAATGTACCGTATTTCCTGTTGTTTTCTTTTTTTACATATTAAGAATATCAAAACGTGCCATATTTCCTTTTGTTTTTTACTTTTTCATATTTAGAATATCAAAATGTACAGTATTTCCTGTTGTTTTCTTTTTTTACATATTAAGAATATCAAAACGTGCAATATTTCCTTTTGTTTTTTACTTTTTCATATTCAGAATATCAAAATGTACCGTATTTCCTGTTGTTTTCTTTCTTTACATATTTAGAATATAAAAATGTGCCATATTTCCTTTTGTTTTTTACTTTTTCATATTTAGAATATCAAAATTCACCGTATTTCCTGTTGTTTTCTTTTTTTACATATTAAGAATATCAAAACGTGCCATATTTCCTTTTGTTTTTTACTTTTTCATATTTAGAATATCAAAATGTACAGTATTTCCTGTTGTTTTCTTTTTTTACATATTAAGAATATCAAAACGTGCCATATTTCCTTTTGTTTTTTACTTTTTCATATTTAGAATATCAAAATGTACAGTATTTCCTGTTGTTTTCTTTTTTTACGTATTAAGAATATCAAAACGTGTCATATTTCCTTTTGTTTTTTACTTTTTCATATTTAGAATATCAAAATGTACCGTATTTCCTGTTGTTTTCTTTTTTTACATATTAAGAATATCAAAACGTGCCATATTTCCTTTTGTTTTTTACTTTTTCATATTTAGAATATCAAAATGTACAGTATTTCCTGTTGTTTTCTTTTTTTACATATTAAGAATATCAAAACGTGCCATATTTCCTTTTGTTTTTTACTTTTTCATATTCAGAATATCAAAATGTACCGTATTTCCTGATGTTTTCTTTCTTTACATATTTAGAATATAAAAATGTGCCATATTTCCTTTTGTTTTTTACTTTTTCATATTTAGAATATCAAAATGTACCGTATTTCCTGTTGTTTTCTTTTTTTACATATTAAGAATATCAAAACGTGCCATATTTCCTTTTGTTTTTTACTTTTTCATATTTAGAATATCAAAATGTACAGTATTTCCTGTTGTTTTCTTTTTTTACATATTAAGAATATCAAAACGTGCCATATTTCCTTTTGTTTTTTACTTTTTCATATTTAGAATATCAAAATATACAGTATTTCCTGTCGTTTTCTTTTTTTACGTATTAAGAATATCAAAACGTGTCATATTTCCTTTTGTTTTTTACTTTTTCATATTTAGAATATCAAAATGTACCGTATTTCCTGTTGTTTTCTTTTTTTACATATTAAGAATATCAAAACGTGCCATATTTCCTTTTGTTTTTTACTTTTTCATATTTAGAATATCAAAATGTACAGTATTTCCTGTTGTTTTCTTTTTTTACATATTAAGAATATCAAAACGTGCCATATTTCCTTTTGTTTTTTACTTTTTCATATTCACAATATCAAAATGTACCGTATTTCCTGTTGTTTTCTTTCTTTACATATTTAGAATATAAAAATGTGCCATATTTCCTTTTGTTTTTTACTTTTTCATATTTAGAATATCAAAATGTACAGTATTTCCTGTTGTTTTCTTTTTTTACATATTAAGAATATCAAAACGTGCCATATTTCCTTTTTTATTACTTTTTCATATTCAGAATATCAAAATGTACCGTATTTCCTGTTGTTTTCTTTCTTTACATATTTAGAATATCAAAACGTGCCATATTTCCTTTTGTTTTTTACTTTTTCATATTCAGAATATCAAAATGTACCGTATTTCCTGTTGTTTTCTTTCTTTACATATTTAGAATATAAAAATGTGCCATATTTCCTTTTGTTTTTTACTTTTTCATATTTAGAATATCAAAATGTACCGTATTTTCTGTTGTTTTCTTTTTTTACATATTAAGAATATCAAAACGTGCCATATTTCCTTATGTTTTTTACTTTTTCATATTTAGAATATCAAAATGTACAGTATTTCCTGTTGTTTTCTTTTTTTACATATTAAGAATATCAAAACGTGCCATATTTCCTTTTGTTTTTTACTTTTTCATATTTAGAATATCAAAATGTACCGTATTTCCTGTTGTTTTCTTTTTTTACCTATTAAGAATATCAAAACGTGTCATATTTCCTTTTGTTTTTTACTTTTTCATATTTAGAATATCAAAATGTACCGTATTTCCTGTTGTTTTCTTTTTTTACATATTAAGAATATCAAAACGTGCCATATTTCCTTTTGTTTTTTACTTTTTCATATTTAGAATATCAAAATGTACAGTATTTCCTGTTGTTTTCTTTTTTTACATATTAAGAATATCAAAACGTGCCATATTTCCTTTTTTATTACTTTTTCATATTCAGAATATCAAAATGCACCGTATTTCCTGTTGTTTTCTTTCTTTACATATTTAGAATATAAAAATGTGCCATATTTCCTTTTGTTTTTTACTTTTTCATATTTAGAATATCAAAATGTACCGTATTTCCTGTTGTTTTCTTTTTTTACATATTAAGAATATCAAAACGTGCCATATTTCCTTTTGTTTTTTACTTTTTCATATTTAGAATATAAAAATGTGCAGTATTTCCTGTTGTTTTCTTTTTTTACATATTAAGAATATCAAAACGTGCCATATTTCCTTTTGTTTTTTACTTTTTCATATTCAGAATATCAAAATGTACCGTATTTCCTGTTGTTTTCTTTCTTTACATATTTAGAATATCAAAACGTGCCATATTTCCTTTTGTTTTTTACTTTTTCATATTTAGAATATCAAAATGTACCGTATTTCCTGTTGTTTTCTTTTTTTACGTATTAAGAATATCAAAACGTGCCATATTTCCTTTTGTTTTTTACTTTTTCATATTTAGAATATCAAAATGTACCGTATTTCCTGTTTTTTTCTTTCTTTACATATTTAGAATATAAAAATGTGCCATATTTCCTTTTGTTTTTTACTTTTTCATATTTAGAATATCAAAATGTACCGTATTTCCTGTTGTTTTCTTTTTTTACGTATTAAGAATATCAAAACGTGCCATATTTCCTTTTGTTTTTTACTTTTTCATATTCAGAATATCAAAATGTACCGTATTTCCTGTTGTTTTCTTTCTTTACATATTTAGAATATCAAAACGTGCCATATTTCCTTTTGTTTTTTACTTTTTTATATTTAGAATATCAAAATGTACCGTATTTCCTGTTGTTTTCTTTCTTTACGTATTAAGAATATCAAAACGTGCCATATTTCCTTTTGTTTTTTACTTTTTCATATTTAGAATATCAAAATGTACCGTATTTCCTGTTTTTTCTTTCTTTACATATTTAGAATATAAAAATGTGCCATATTTCCTTTTGTTTTTTACTTTTTCATATTTAGAATATCAAAATGTACCGTATTTTCTGTTGTTTTCTTTTTTTACATATTAAGAATATCAAAACGTGCCATATTTCCTTATGTTTTTTACTTTTTCATATTTAGAATATCAAAATGTACAGTATTTCCTGTTGTTTTCTTTTTTTACATATTAAGAATATCAAAACGTGCCATATTTCCTTTTGTTTTTTACTTTTTCATATTTAGAATATCAAAATGTACCGTATTTCCTGTTGTTTTCTTTTTTTACCTATTAAGAATATCAAAACGTGTCATATTTCCTTTTGTTTTTTACTTTTTCATATTTAGAATATCAAAATGTACCGTATTTCCTGTTGTTTTCTTTTTTTACATATTAAGAATATCAAAACGTGCCATATTTCCTTTTGTTTTTTACTTTTTCATATTTAGAATATCAAAATGTACAGTATTTCCTGTTGTTTTCTTTTTTTACATATTAAGAATATCAAAACGTGCCATATTTCCTTTTTTATTACTTTTTCATATTCAGAATATCAAAATGCACCGTATTTCCTGTTGTTTTCTTTCTTTACATATTTAGAATATAAAAATGTGCCATATTTCCTTTTGTTTTTTACTTTTTCATATTTAGAATATCAAAATGTACCGTATTTCCTGTTGTTTTCTTTTTTTACATATTAAGAATATCAAAACGTGCCATATTTCCTTTTGTTTTTTACTTTTTCATATTTAGAATATCAAAATGTGCAGTATTTCCTGTTGTTTTCTTTTTTTACATATTAAGAATATCAAAACGTGCCATATTTCCTTTTGTTTTTTACTTTTTCATATTCAGAATATCAAAATGTACCGTATTTCCTGTTGTTTTCTTTCTTTACATATTTAGAATATCAAAACGTGCCATATTTCCTTTTGTTTTTTACTTTTTCATATTTAGAATATCAAAATGTACCGTATTTCCTGTTGTTTTCTTTTTTTACGTATTAAGAATATCAAAACGTGCCATATTTCCTTTTGTTTTTTACTTTTTCATATTTAGAATATCAAAATGTACCGTATTTCCTGTTTTTTTCTTTCTTTACATATTTAGAATATAAAAATGTGCCATATTTCCTTTTGTTTTTTACTTTTTCATATTTAGAATATCAAAATGTACCGTATTTCCTGTTGTTTTCTTTTTTTACGTATTAAGAATATCAAAACGTGCCATATTTCCTTTTGTTTTTTACTTTTTCATATTCAGAATATCAAAATGTACCGTATTTCCTGTTGTTTTCTTTCTTTACATATTTAGAATATCAAAACGTGCCATATTTCCTTTTGTTTTTTACTTTTTTATATTTAGAATATCAAAATGTACCGTATTTCCTGTTGTTTTCTTTCTTTACGTATTAAGAATATCAAAACGTGCCATATTTCCTTTTGTTTTTTACTTTTTCATATTTAGAATATCAAAATGTACCGTATTTCCTGTTTTTTCTTTCTTTACATATTTAGAATATAAAAATGTGCCATATTTCCTTTTGTTTTTTACTTTTTCATATTTAGAATATCAAAATGTACCGTATTTCCTGTTGTTTTCTTTTTTTACGTATTAAGAATATCAAAACGTGCCATATTTACTTTTGTTTTTTACTTTTTCATATACAGAATATCAAAATGTACCGTATTTCCTGTTGTTTTCTTTCTTTACATATTTAGAATATCAAAACGTGCCATATTTCCTTTTGTTTTTTACTTTTTCATATTCAGAATATCAAAATGTACCGTATTTCCTGTTTTTTTCTTTCTTTACATATTTAGAATATCAAAACGTGCCATATTTCCTTTTGTTTTTTACTTTTTCATATTTAGAATATCAAAATGTACCGTATTTCCTGTTGTTTTCTTTTTTTACGTATTAAGAATAACAAAACGTGCCATATTTCCTTTTGTTTTTTACTTTTTCATATTCAGAATATCAAAATGTACCGTATTTCCTGTTGTTTTCTTTTTTTACGTATTAAGAATATCAAAACGTGCCATATTTCCTTTTGTTTTTTACTTTTTCATATTCAGAATATCAAAATGTACCGTATTTCCTGTTGTTTTCTTTCTTTACATATTTAGAATATCAAAACGTGCCATATTTCCTTTTGTTTTTTACTTTTTCATATTTAGAATATCAAAATGTACCGTATTTCCTGTTGTTTTCTTTTTTTACGTATTAAGTATATCAAAACGTGCCATATTTCCTTTTGTTTTTTACTTTTTCATATTTAGAATATCAAAATGTACCGTATTTCCTGTTTTTTTCTTTCTTTACATATTTAGAATATAAAAATGTGCCATATTTCCTTTTGTTTTTTACTTTTTCATATTTAGAATATCAAAATGTACCGTATTTCCTGTTGTTTTCTTTTTTTACGTATTAAGAATATCAAAACGTGCCATATTTCCTTTTGTTTTTTACTTTTTCATATTCAGAATATCAAAATGTACCGTATTTCCTGTTGTTTTCTTTCTTTACATATTTAGAATATCAAAACGTGCCATATTTCCTTTTGTTTTTTACTTTTTCATATTCAGAATATCAAAATGTACCGTATTTCCTGTTGTTTTCTTTCTTTACATATTTAGAATATAAAAATGTGCCATATTTCCTTTTGTTTTTTACTTTTTCATATTTAGAATATCAAAATGTACCGTATTTCCTGTTGTTTTCTTTTTTTACGTATTAAGAATATCAAAAAGTGCCATATTTCCTTTTGTTTTTTACTTTTTCATATTCAGAATATCAAAATGTACCGTATTTCCTGTTGTTTTCTTTCTTTACATATTAAGAATATCAAAATGTGCCATATTTCCTTTTGTTTTTTCCTTTTTCATATTTAGAATATCAAAATGTACCGTATTTCCTGTTGTTTTCTTTCTTTACATATTAAGAATATCAAAATGTGCCATATTTCCTTTTGTTTTTTACTTTTTCATATTTAGAATATCAAAATGTACCGTATTTCCTGTTGTTTTCTTTCTTTACATATTAAGAATATCAAAATGTGCCATATTTCCTTTTGTTTTTTACTTTTTCATATTTAGAATATCAAAATGTACCGTATTTCCTGTTGTTTTCTTTCTTTACATATTAAGAATATCAAAATGTTCCATATTTCCTTTTGTTTTTTACTTTTTCATATTTAGAATATCAAAATGTACCGTATTTCCTGTTGTTTTCTTTCTTTACATATTAAGAATATCAAAATGTGCCATATTTCCTTTTGTTTTTTACTTTTTCATATTTAGAATATCAAAATGTACCGTATTTCCTGTTGTTTTCTTTCTTTACATATTAAGAATATCAAAATGTGCCATATTTCCTTTTGTTTTTTACTTTTTCATATTTAGAATATCAAAATGTACCGTATTTCCTGTTTTTTCTTTCTTTACATATTTAGAATATCAAAATGTGCCATATTTCCTTTTGTTTTTTACTTTTTCATATTCAGAATATCAAAATGTACCGTATTTCCTGTTTTTTTCTTTCTTTACATATTTAGAATATCAAAATGTGCCATATTTCCTTTTGTTTTTTACTTTTTCATATTTAGAATATCAAAATGTACCGTATTTCCTGTTGTTTTCTTTTTTTACGTAATAAGAATATCAAAACGTGCCATATTTCCTTTTGTTTTTTACTTTTTCATATTCAGAATATCAAAATGTACCGTATTTCCTGTTGTTTTCTTTTTTTACGTATTAAGAATATCAAAACGTGCCATATTTCCTTTTGTTTTTTACTTTTTCATATTCAGAATATCAAAATGTACCGTATTTCCTGTTGTTTTCTTTCTTTACATATTTAGAATATCAAAACGTGCCATATTTCCTTTTGTTTTTTACTTTTTCATATTTAGAATATCAAAATGTACCGTATTTCCTGTTGTTTTCTTTTTTTACGTATTAAGTATATCAAAACGTGCCATATTTCCTTTTGTTTTTTACTTTTTCATATTTAGAATATCAAAATGTACCGTATTTCCTGTTTTTTTCTTTCTTTACATATTTAGAATATAAAAATGTGCCATATTTCCTTTTGTTTTTTACTTTTTCATATTTAGAATATCAAAATGTACCGTATTTCCTGTTGTTTTCTTTTTTTACGTATTAAGAATATCAAAACGTGCCATATTTCCTTTTGTTTTTTACTTTTTCATATTCAGAATATCAAAATGTACCGTATTTCCTGTTGTTTTCTTTCTTTACATATTTAGAATATCAAAACGTGCCATATTTCCTTTTGTTTTTTACTTTTTCATATTCAGAATATCAAAATGTACCGTATTTCCTGTTGTTTTCTTTCTTTACATATTTAGAATATAAAAATGTGCCATATTTCCTTTTGTTTTTTACTTTTTCATATTTAGAATATCAAAATGTACCGTATTTCCTGTTGTTTTCTTTTTTTACGTATTAAGAATATCAAAAAGTGCCATATTTCCTTTTGTTTTTTACTTTTTCATATTCAGAATATCAAAATGTACCGTATTTCCTGTTGTTTTCTTTCTTTACATATTAAGAATATCAAAATGTGCCATATTTCCTTTTGTTTTTTCCTTTTTCATATTTAGAATATCAAAATGTACCGTATTTCCTGTTGTTTTCTTTCTTTACATATTAAGAATATCAAAATGTGCCATATTTCCTTTTGTTTTTTACTTTTTCATATTTAGAATATCAAAATGTACCGTATTTCCTGTTGTTTTCTTTCTTTACATATTAAGAATATCAAAATGTGCCATATTTCCTTTTGTTTTTTACTTTTTCATATTTAGAATATCAAAATGTACCGTATTTCCTGTTGTTTTCTTTCTTTACATATTAAGAATATCAAAATGTTCCATATTTCCTTTTGTTTTTTACTTTTTCATATTTAGAATATCAAAATGTACCGTATTTCCTGTTGTTTTCTTTCTTTACATATTAAGAATATCAAAATGTGCCATATTTCCTTTTGTTTTTTACTTTTTCATATTTAGAATATCAAAATGTACCGTATTTCCTGTTGTTTTCTTTCTTTACATATTAAGAATATCAAAATGTGCCATATTTCCTTTTGTTTTTTACTTTTTCATATTTAGAATATCAAAATGTACCGTATTTCCTGTTTTTTCTTTCTTTACATATTTAGAATATCAAAACGTGCCATATTTCCTTTTGTTTTTTACTTTTTCATATTCAGAATATCAAAATGTACCGTATTTCCTGTTTTTTTCTTTCTTTACATATTTAGAATACCAAAATGTGCCATATTTCCTTTTGTTTTTTACTTTTTCATATTTAGAATATCAAAATGTACCGTATTTCCTGTTGTTTTCTTTTTTTACGTATTAAGAATATCAAAACGTGCCATATTTCCTTTTGTTTTTTACTTTTTCATATTCAGAATATCAAAATGTACCGTATTTCCTGTTGTTTTCTTTTTTTACGTATTAAGAATATCAAAACGTGCCATATTTCCTTTTGTTTTTTACTTTTTCATATTCAGAATATCAAAATGTACCGTATTTCCTGTTGTTTTCTTTCTTTACATATTTAGAATATCAAAACGTGCCATATTTCCTTTTGTTTTTTACTTTTTCATATTTAGAATATCAAAATGTCCCGTATTTCCTGTTGTTTTCTTTTTTTACGTATTAAGTATATCAAAACGTGCCATATTTCCTTTTGTTTTTTACTTTTTCATATTTAGAATATCAAAATGTACCGTATTTCCTGTTTTTTTCTTTCTTTACATATTTAGAATATAAAAATGTGCCATATTTCCTTTTGTTTTTTACTTTTTCATATTTAGAATATCAAAATGTACCGTATTTCCTGTTGTTTTCTTTTTTTACGTATTAAGAATATCAAAACGTGCCATATTTCCTTTTGTTTTTTACTTTTTCATATTCAGAATATCAAAATGTACCGTATTTCCTGTTGTTTTCTTTCTTTACATATTTAGAATATCAAAACGTGCCATATTTCCTTTTGTTTTTTACTTTTTCATATTCAGAATATCAAAATGTACCGTATTTCCTGTTGTTTTCTTTCTTTACATATTTAGAATATAAAAATGTGCCATATTTCCTTTTGTTTTTTACTTTTTCATATTTAGAATATCAAAATGTACCGTATTTCCTGTTGTTTTCTTTTTTTACGTATTAAGAATATCAAAAAGTGCCATATTTCCTTTTGTTTTTTACTTTTTCATATTCAGAATATCAAAATGTACCGTATTTCCTGTTGTTTTCTTTCTTTACATATTAAGAATATCAAAATGTGCCATATTTCCTTTTGTTTTTTCCTTTTTCATATTTAGAATATCAAAATGTACCGTATTTCCTGTTGTTTTCTTTCTTTACATATTAAGAATATCAAAATGTGCCATATTTCCTTTTGTTTTTTACTTTTTCATATTTAGAATATCAAAATGTACCGTATTTCCTGTTGTTTTCTTTCTTTACATATTAAGAATATCAAAATGTGCCATATTTCCATTTGTTTTTTACTTTTTCATATTTAGAATATCAAAATGTACCGTATTTCCTGTTGTTTTCTTTCTTTACATATTAAGAATATCAAAATGTTCCATATTTCCTTTTGTTTTTTACTTTTTCATATTTAGAATATCAAAATGTACCGTATTTCCTGTTGTTTTCTTTCTTTACATATTAAGAATATCAAAATGTGCCATATTTCCTTTTGTTTTTTACTTTTTCATATTTAGAATATCAAAATGTACCGTATTTCCTGTTGTTTTCTTTCTTTACATATTAAGAATATCAAAATGTGCCATATTTCCTTTTGTTTTTTACTTTTTCATATTTAGAATATCAAAATGTACCGTATTTCCTGTTTTTTCTTTCTTTACATATTTAGAATATCAAAACGTGCCATATTTCCTTTTGTTTTTTACTTTTTCATATTCAGAATATCAAAATGTACCGTATTTCCTGTTTTTTTCTTTCTTTACATATTTAGAATATCAAAATGTGCCATATTTCCTTTTGTTTTTTACTTTTTCATATTTAGAATATCAAAATGTACCGTATTTCCTGTTGTTTTCTTTTTTTACGTATTAAGAATATCAAAACGTGCCATATTTCCTTTTGTTTTTTACTTTTTCATATTCAGAATATCAAAATGTACCGTATTTCCTGTTGTTTTCTTTTTTTACGTATTAAGAATATCAAAACGTGCCATATTTCCTTTTGTTTTTTACTTTTTCATATTCAGAATATCAAAATGTACCGTATTTCCTGTTGTTTTCTTTCTTTACATATTTAGAATATCAAAACGTGCCATATTTCCTTTTGTTTTTTACTTTTTCATATTTAGAATATCAAAATGTCCCGTATTTCCTGTTGTTTTCTTTTTTTACGTATTAAGTATATCAAAACGTGCCATATTTCCTTTTGTTTTTTACTTTTTCATATTTAGAATATCAAAATGTACCGTATTTCCTGTTTTTTTCTTTCTTTACATATTTAGAATATAAAAATGTGCCATATTTCCTTTTGTTTTTTACTTTTTCATATTTAGAATATCAAAATGTACCGTATTTCCTGTTGTTTTCTTTTTTTACGTATTAAGAATATCAAAACGTGCCATATTTCCTTTTGTTTTTTACTTTTTCATATTCAGAATATCAAAATGTACCGTATTTCCTGTTGTTTTCTTTCTTTACATATTTAGAATATCAAAACGTGCCATATTTCCTTTTGTTTTTTACTTTTTCATATTCAGAATATCAAAATGTACCGTATTTCCTGTTGTTTTCTTTCTTTACATATTTAGAATATAAAAATGTGCCATATTTCCTTTTGTTTTTTACTTTTTCATATTTAGAATATCAAAATGTACCGTATTTCCTGTTGTTTTCTTTTTTTACGTATTAAGAATATCAAAAAGTGCCATATTTCCTTTTGTTTTTTACTTTTTCATATTCAGAATATCAAAATGTACCGTATTTCCTGTTGTTTTCTTTCTTTACATATTAAGAATATCAAAATGTGCCATATTTCCTTTTGTTTTTTCCTTTTTCATATTTAGAATATCAAAATGTACCGTATTTCCTGTAGTTTTCTTTCTTTACATATTAAGAATATCAAAATGTGCCATATTTCCTTTTGTTTTTTACTTTTTCATATTTAGAATATCAAAATGTACCGTATTTCCTGTTGTTTTCTTTCTTTACATATTAAGAATATCAAAATGTGCCATATTTCCATTTGTTTTTTACTTTTTCATATTTAGAATATCAAAATGTACCGTATTTCCTGTTGTTTTCTTTCTTTACATATTAAGAATATCAAAATGTTCCATATTTCCTTTTGTTTTTTACTTTTTCATATTTAGAATATCAAAATGTACCGTATTTCCTGTTGTTTTCTTTCTTTACATATTAAGAATATCAAAATGTGCCATATTTCCTTTTGTTTTTTACTTTTTCATATTTAGAATATCAAAATGTACCGTATTTCCTGTTGTTTTCTTTCTTTACATATTAAGAATATCAAAATGTGCCATATTTCCTTTTGTTTTTTACTTTTTCATATTTAGAATATCAAAATGTACCGTATTTCCTGTTTTTTCTTTCTTTACATATTTAGAATATCAAAACGTGCCATATTTCCTTTTGTTTTTTACTTTTTCATATTCAGAATATCAAAATGTACCGTATTTCCTGTTTTTTTCTTTCTTTACATATTTAGAATATCAAAATGTGCCATATTTCCTTTTGTTTTTTACTTTTTCATATTTAGAATATCAAAATGTACCGTATTTCCTGTTGTTTTCTTTTTTTACGTATTAAGAATATCAAAACGTGCCATATTTCCTTTTGTTTTTTACTTTTTCATATTCAGAATATCAAAATGTACCGTATTTCCTGTTGTTTTCTTTTTTTACGTATTAAGAATATCAAAACGTGCCATATTTCCTTTTGTTTTTTACTTTTTCATATTCAGAATATCAAAATGTACCGTATTTCCTGTTGTTTTCTTTCTTTACATATTTAGAATATCAAAACGTGCCATATCTCCTTTTGTTTTTTACTTTTTCATATTTAGAATATCAAAATGTACCGTATTTCCTGTTGTTTTCTTTTTTTACGTATTAAGAATATCAAAACGTGCCATATTTCCTTTTGTTTTTTACTTTTTCATATTCAGAATATCAAAATGTACCGTATTTCCTGTTTTTTTCTTTCTTTACATATTTAGAATATCAAAACGTGCCATATTTCCTTTTGTTTTTTACTTTTTCATATTCAGAATATCAAAATGTACCGTATTTCCTGTTGTTTTCTTTCTTTACATATTTAGAATATAAAAATGTGCCATATTTCCTTTTGTTTTTTACTTTTGCATATTTAGAATATCAAAATGTACCGTATTTCCTGTTGTTTTCTTTTTTTACGTATTAAGAATATCAAAAAGTGCCATATTTCCTTTTGTTTTTTACTTTTTCATATTCAGAATATCAAAATGTACCGTATTTCCTGTTGTTTTCTTTCTTTACATATTAAGAATATCAAAATGTGCCATATTTCCTTTTGTTTTTTCCTTTTTCATATTTAGAATATCAAAATGTACCGTATTTCCTGTTGTTTTCTTTCTTTACATATTAAGAATATCAAAATGTGCCATATGTCCTTTTGTTTTTTACTTTTTCATATTTAGAATATCAAAATGTACCGTATTTCCTGTTGTTTTCTTTCTTTACATATTAAGAATATAAAAATGTGCCATATTTCCTTTTGTTTTTTACTTTTTCATATTTAGAATATCAAAATGTACCGTATTTCCTGTTGTTTTCTTTCTTTACATATCAAGAATATCAAAATGTTCCATATTTCCTTTTGTTTTTTACTTTTTCATATTTAGAATATCAAAATGTACCGTATTTCCTGTTGTTTTCTTTCTTTACATATTAAGAATATCAAAATGTGCCATATTTCCTTTTGTTTTTTACTTTTTCATATTTAGAATATCAAAATGTACCGTATTTCCTGTTGTTTTCTTTCTTTACATATTAAGAATATCAAAATGTGCCATATTTCCTTTTGTTTTTTACTTTTTCATATTTAGAATATCAAAATGTACCGTATTTCCTGTTGTTTTCTTTCTTTACATATTTAGAATATAAAAATTTGCCATATTTCCTTTTGTTTTTTACTTTTTCATATTTAGAATATCAAAATGTACCGTATTTCCTGTTGTTTTCTTTTTTTACATATTAAAAATATCAAAATGTGCCATATTTCCTTTTGTTTTTTACTTTTTCATATTTAGAATATCAAAATGTACCGTATTTCCTGTTGTTTTCTTTCTTTACATATTAAGAATATCAAAATGTGCCATATTTCCTTTTGTTTTTTACTTTTTCATATTTAGAATATCAAAATGTACCGTATTTCCTGTTGTTTTCTTTCTTTACATATTAAGAATATCAAAATGAGCCATATTTCCTTTTGTTTTTTACTTTTTCATATTTAGAATATCAAAATGTACCGTATTTCCTGTTGTTTTCTTTCTTTACATATTAAGAATATCAAAATGTGCCATATTTCCTTTTGTTTTTTACTTTTTCATATTTAGAATATCAAAATGTACCGTATTTCCTGTTGTTTTCTTTCTTTACATATTAAGAATATCAAAATGTTCCATATTTCCTTTTGTTTTTTACTTTTTCATATTTAGAATATCAAAATGTACCGTATTTCCTGTTGTTTTCTTTCTTTACATATTAAGAATATCAAAATGTGCCATATTTCCTTTTGTTTTTTACTTTTTCATATTCAGAATATCAAAATGTACCGTATTTCCTGTTGTTTTCTTTCTTTACATATTTAGAATATAAAAATGTGCCATATTTCCTTTTGTTTTTTACTTTTTCATATTTAGAATATCAAAATGTACCGTATTTCCTGTTGTTTTCTTTCTTTACATATTAAGAATATCAAAATGTTCCATATTTCCTTTTCTTTTTTACTTTTTCATATTTAGAATATCAAAATGTACCGTATTTCCTGTTGTTTTCTTTCTTTACATATTAAGAATATCAAAATGTGCCATATTTCCTTTTGTTTTTTACTTTTTCATATTTAGAATATCAAAATGTACCGTATTTCCTGTTGTTTTCTTTCTTTACATATTAAGAATAACAAAATGTGCCATATTTCCTTTTGTTTTTTACTTTTTCATATTTAGAATATCAAAATGTACCGTATTTCCTGTTGTTTTCTTTCTTTACATATTAAGAATATCAAAATGTGCCATATTTCCTTTTGTTTTTTACTTTTTCATATTTAGAATATCAAAATGTTCCGTATTTCCTGTTGTTTTCTTTCTTTACATATTAAGAATATCAAAATGTGCCATATTTCCTTTTGTTTTTTACTTTTTCATATTTAGAATATCAAAATGTACCGTATTTCCTGTTGTTTTCTTTCTTTACATATTAAGAATATAAAAATGTGCCATATTTCCTTTTGTTTTTTACTTTTTCATATTTAGAATATCAAAATGTACCGTATTTCCTGTTGTTTTCTTTCTTTACATATTAAGAATATCAAAACGTGCCATATTTCCTTTTGTTTTTTACTTTTTCATATTTAGAATATCAAAATGTACCGTATTTCCTGTTGTTTTCTTTCTTTACATATTAAGAATATCAAAATGTGCCATATTTCCTTTTGTTTTTTACTTTTTCATATTTAGAATATCAAAATGTACCGTATTTCCTGTTGTTTTCTTTCTTTACATATTAAGAATATCAAAACGTGCCATATTTCCTTTTGTTTTTTCCTTTTTCATATTTAGAATATCAAAATGTACCGTATTTCCTGTTGTTTTCTTTCTTTACATATTAAGAATATCAAAATGTGCCATATTTCCTTTTGTTTTTTACTTTTTCATATTTAGAATATCAAAATGTACCGTATTTCCTGTTGTTTTCTTTCTTTACATATTAAGAATATCAAAATGTGCCATATTTCCTTTTGTTTTTTACTTTTTCATATTTAGAATATCAAAATGTACCGTATTTCCTGTTGTTTTCTTTCTTTACATATTAAGAATATCAAAATGTGCCATATGTCCTTTTGTTTTTTACTTTTTCATATTTAGAATATCAAAATGTACCGTATTTCCTGTTGTTTTCTTTCTTTACATATTAAGAATATCAAAACGTGCCATATTTCCATTTGATTTTTACTTTTTCATATTTAGAATATCAAAATGTACCGTATTTCCTGTTGTTTTCTTTCTTTACATATTAAGAATATCAAAATGTGCCATATTTCCTTTTGTTTTTTACTTTTTCATATTTAGAATATCAAAATGTACCGTATTTCCTGTTGTTTTCTTTCTTTACATATTAAGAATATCAAAATGTGCCATATTTCCTTTTGTTTTTTACTTTTTCATATTTAGAATATCAAAATGTACCGTATTTCCTGTTGTTTTCTTTCTTTACATATTAAGAATATAAAAATGTGCCATATTTCCTTTTGTTTTTTACTTTTTCATATTTAGAATAACAAAATGTACCGTATTTCCTGTTGTTTTCTTTCTTTACATATTAAGAATATAAAAATGTGCCATATTTCCTTTTGTTTTTTACTTTTTCATATTTAGAATATCAAAATGTACCGTATTTCCTGTTGTTTTCTTTCTTTACATATTAAGAATATCAAAATGTGCCATATTTCCTTTTGTTTTTTACTTTTTCATATTTAGAATATCAAAATGTACCGTATTTCCTGTTGTTTTCTTTCTTTACATATTAAGAATATCAAAATGTGCCATATTTCCTTTTGTTTTTTACTTTTTCATATTTAGAATATCAAAATGTACCGTATTTCCTGTTGTTTTCTTTCTTTACATATTAAGAATATCAAAACGTGCCATATTTCCTTTTGTTTTTTACTTTTTCATATTTAGAATATCAAAATGTACCGTATTTCCTGTTGTTTTCTTTCTTTACATATTAAGAATATAAAAATGTGCCATATTTCCTTTTGTTTTTTACTTTTTCATATTTAGAATATCAAAATGTACCGTATTTCCTGTTGTTTTCTTTCTTTACATATTAAGAATATAAATATGTGCCATATTTCCTTTTGTTTTTTACTTTTTCATATTTAGAATATCAAAATGTACCGTATTTCCTGTTGTTTTCTTTCTTTACATATTAAGAATATAAAAATGTGCCATATTTCCTTTTGTTTTTTACTTTTTCATATTTAGAATATCAAAATGTACCGTATTTCCTGTTGTTTTCTTTCTTTACATATTAAGAATATCAAAACGTGAGATATTTCCTTTTGTTTTTTACTTTTTCATATTTAGAATATCAAAATGTACCGTATTTCCTGTTGTTTTCTTTCTTTACATATTCAGAATATAAAAATGTGCCATATTTCCTTTTGTTTTTTACTTTTTCATATTTAGAATATCAAAATGTACCGTATTTCCTGTTGTTTTCTTTCTTTACATATTTAGAATATAAAAATGTGCCATATTTCCTTTTGTTTTTTACTTTTTCCTATTTAGAATATCAAAATGTACCGTATTTCCTGTTGTTTTCTTTTTTTACGTATTAAGAATATCAAAACGTGCCATATTCCCTTTTGTTTTTTACTTTTTCATATTCAGAATATCAAAATGTACCGTATTTCCTGTTGTTTTCTTTCTTTACATATTAAGAATATCAAAATGTGCCATATTTCCTTTTGTTTTTTACTTTTTCATATTTAGAATATCAAAATGTACCGTATTTCCTGTTGTTTTCTTTCTTTACATATTAAGAATATCAAAACGTGCCATATTTCCTTTTGTTTTTTACTTTTTCATATTTAGAATATCAAAATGTACCGTATTTCCTGTTGTTTTCTTTCTTTACATATTAAGAATATAAAAATGTGCCATATTTCCTTTTGTTTTTTACTTTTTCATATTTATAATATCAAAATGTACCGTATTTCCTGTTGTTTTCTTTCTTTACATATTTAGAATATAAAAATGTGCCATATTTACTTTTGTTTTTTACTTTTTCATATTTAGAATATCAAAATGTACCGTATTTCCTGTTGTTTTCTTTTTTTACGTATTAAGAATATAAAAATGTGCCATATTTCCTTTTGTTTTTTACTTTTTCATATTTAGAATATCAAAATGTACCGTATTTCCTGTTTTCTTTCTTTACATATTAAGAATATCAAAATGTGCCATATTTCCTTTTGTTTTTTACTTTTTCATATTTAGAATATCAAAATGTACCGTATTTCCTGTTGTTTTCTGTTTTTACATATTAAGAATATCAAAATGTGCCATATTTCCTTTTGTTTTTTACTTTTTCATATTTAGAATATCAAAATGTACCGTATTTCCTGTTGTTTTCTTTTTTTACGTATTAAGAATATCAAAACGTCCCATATTTACTTTTGTTTTTTACTTTTTCATATTCAGAATATCAAAATGTACCGTATTTCCTGTTGTTTTCTTTCTTTACATATTAAGAATATCAAAATGTGCCATATTTCCTTTTGTTTTTTACTTTTTCATATTTAGAATATCAAAATGTACCGTATTTCCTGTTGTTTTCTGTTTTTACATATTAAGAATATCAAAATGTGCCATATTTCCTTTTGTTTTTTACTTTTTCATATTTAGAATATCAAAATGTACCGTATTTCCTGTTGTTTTCTGTTTTTACGTATTAAGAATATCAAAACGTGCCATATTTACTTTTGTTTTTTACTTTTTCATATTCAGAATATCAAAATGTACCGTATTTCCTGTTGTTTTCTTTCTTTACATATTAAGGATATCAAAATGTGCCATATTTCCTTTTGTTTTTTACTTTTTCATATTTAGAATATCAAAATGTACCGTATTTCCTGTTGTTTTCTGTTTTTACATATTAAGAATATCAAAATGTGCCATATTTCCTTTTGTTTTTTACTTTTTCATATTTAGAATATCAAAATGTACCGTATTTCCTGTTGTTTTCTTTTTTTACGTATTAAGAATATCAAAACCTGCCATATTTACTTTTGTTTTTTACTTTTTCATATTCAGAATATCAAAATGTACCGTATTTCCTGTTGTTTTCTTTCTTTACATATTAAGAATATCAAAATGTGCCATATTTCCTTTTGTTTTTTACTTTTTCATATTTAGAATATCAAAATGTACCGTATTTCCTGTTGTTTTCTGTTTTTACATATTAAGAATATCAAAATGTGCCATATTTCCTTTTGTTTTTTACTTTTTCATATTTAGAATATCAAAATGTACCGTATTTCCTGTTGTTTTCTTTTTTTACGTATTAAGAATATCAAAACGTGCCATATTTACTTTTGTTTTTTACTTTTTCATATTCAGAATATCAAAATGTACCGTATTTCCTGTTGTTTTCTTTCTTTACATATTAAGAATATCAAAATGTGCCATATTTCCTTTTGTTTTTTACTTTTTCATATTTAGAATATCAAAATGTACCGTATTTCCTGTTGTTTTCTGTTTTTACATATTAAGAATATCAAAATATGCCATATTTCCTTTTGTTTTTTACTTTTTCATATTTAGAATATCAAAATGTACCGTATTTCCTGTTGTTTTCTTTTTTTACGTATTAAGAATATCAAAACGTGCCATATTTACTTTTGTTTTTTACTTTTTCATATTCAGAATATCAAAATGTACCGTATTTCCTGTTGTTTTCTTTCTTTACATATTAAGAATATCAAAATGTACCATATTTCCTGTTGTTTACTTTTTTTACATATTAAGAATATCAAAACGTGCCATATTTCCTTTTGTTTTTTACTTTTTCATATTTAGAATATCAAAATGTACCGTATTTCCTGTTGTTTTCTTTCTTTACATATTAAGAATATAAAAATGTGCCATATTTCCTTTTGTTTTTTACTTTTTCATATTTAGAATATCAAAATGTGCCGTATTTCCTGTTGTTTTCTTTCTTTACATATTAAGAATATCAAAATGTGCCATATTTCCTTTTGTTTTTTACTTTTTCATATTTAGAATATCAAAATGTACCGTATTTCCTGTTGTTTTCTTTCTTTACATATTTAGAATATAAAAATGTGCCATATTTCCTTTTGTTTTTTACTTTTTCATATTTAGAATATCAAAATGTACCGTATTTCCTGTTGTTTTCTTTCTTTACATATTAAGAATATCAAAATGTGCCATATTTCCTTTTGTTTTTTACTTTTTCATATTTAGAATATCAAAATGTACCGTATTTCCTGTTGTTTTCTTTCTTTACATATTTAGAATATAAAAATGTGCGATATTTCCTTTTGTTTTTTACTTTTTCATATTTAGAATATCAAAATGTACCGTATTTCCTGTTGTTTTCTTTCTTTACATATTAAGAATATAAAAATGTGCCATATTTCATTTTGTTTTTTACTTTTTCATATTTAGAATATCAAAATGTACCGTATTTCCTGTTGTTTTCTTTCTTTACATATTTAGAATATAAAAATGTGCCATATTTCCTTTTGTTTTTTACTTTTTCATATTTAGAATATCAAAATGTACCGTATTTCCTGTTGTTTTCTTTTTTTACGTATTAAGAATATCAAAACGTGTCATATTTCCTTTTGTTTTTTACTTTTTCATATTTAGAATATCAAAATGTACCGTATTTCCTGTTGTTTTCTTTCTTTACATATTAAGAATATCAAAACGTGCCATATTTCCTTTTGTTTTTTACTTTTTCATATTTAGAATATGAAAATGTACCGTATTTCCTGTTGTTTTCTTTCTTTACATATTAAGAATATCAAAATGTGCCATATTTCCTTTTGTTTTTTACTTTTTCATATTCAGAATATCAAAATGTACCGTATTTCCTGTTGTTTTCTTTCTTTACATATAAAGAATATCAAAATGTGCCATATTTCCATTTGTTTTTTACTTTTTCATATTTAGAATATCAAAATGTACAGTATTTCCTGTTGTTTTCTTTTTTTACATATTAAGAATATCAAAACGTGCCATATTTCCTTTTGTTTTTTAATTTTCATATTCAGAATATCAAAATGTACCGTATTTCCTGTTGTTTTCTTTCTTTACATATTTAGAATATAAAAATGTGCCATATTTCCTTTTGTTTTTTACTTTTTCATATTTAGAATATCAAAATGTACCGTATTTCCTGTTGTTTTCTTTTTTTACGTATTAAGAATATCAAAACGTGTCATATTTCCTTTTGTTTTTTACTTTTTCATATTTAGAATATCAAAATGTACCGTATTTCCTGTTGTTTTCTTTTTTTACATATTAAGAATATCAAAACGTGCCATATTTCCTTTTGTTTTTTACTTTTTCATATTTAGAATATCAAAATGTACCGTATTTCCTGTTGTTTTCTTTCTTTACATATTAAGAATATCAAAATGTGCCATATTTCCTTTTGTTTTTTACTTTTTCATATTCAGAATATCAAAATGTACCGTATTTCCTGTTGTTTTCTTTCTTTACATATTAAGAATATCAAAATGTGCCATATTTCCTTTTGTTTTTTACTTTTTCATATTTAGAATATCAAAATGTACAGTATTTCCTGTTGTTTTCTTTTTTTACATATTAAGAATATCAAAACGTGCCATATTTCCTTTTGTTTTTTACTTTTTCATATTCAGAATATCAAAATGTACCGTATTTCCTGTTGTTTTCTTTCTTTACATATTTAGAATATAAAAATGTGCCATATTTCCTTTTGTTTTTTACTTTTTCATATTTAGAATATCAAAATGTACAGTATTTCCTGTTGTTTTCTTTTTTTACATATTAAGAATATCAAAACGTGCCATATTTCCTTTTGTTTTTTACTTTTTCATATTTAGAATATCAAAATGTACCGTATTTCCTGTTGTTTTCTTTCTTTACATATTAAGAATATCAAAACGTGCCATATTTCCTTTTGTTTTTTACTTTTTCATATTTAGAATATCAAAATGTACCGTATTTCCTGTTGTTTTCTTTCTTTACATATTAAGAATATCAAAATGTGCCATATTTCCTTTTGTTTTTTACTTTTTCATATTCAGAATATCAAAATGTACCGTATTTCCTGTTGTTTTCTTTCTTTACATATTAAGAATATCAAAATGTGCCATATTTCCTTTTGTTTTTTACTTTTTCATATTTAGAATATCAAAATGTACCGTATTTCCTGTTGTTTTCTTTCTTTACATATTAAGAATATCAAAACGTGCCATATTTCCTTTTGTTTTTTACTTTTTCATATTTAGAATATCAAAATGTACCGTATTTCCTGTTGTTTTCTTTCTTTACATATTAAGAATATCAAAACGTGCCATATTTCCTTTTGTTTTTTACTTTTTCATATTTAGAATATCAAAATGTACCGTATTTCCTGTTGTTTTCTTTCTTTACATATTAAGAATATCAAAATGTGCCATATTTCCTTTTGTTTTTTACTTTTTCATATTCAGAATATCAAAATGTACCGTATTTCCTGTTGTTTTCTTTCTTTACATATTAAGAATATCAAAATGTGCCATATTTCCTTTTGTTTTTTACTTTTTCATATTTAGAATATCAAAATGTACAGTATTTCCTGTTGTTTTCTTTTTTTACATATTAAGAATATCAAAACGTGCCATATTTCCTTTTGTTTTTTACTTTTTCATATTCAGAATATCAAAATGTACCGTATTTCCTGTTGTTTTCTTTCTTTACATATTTAGAATATAAAAATGTGCCATATTTCCTTTTGTTTTTTACTTTTTCATATTTAGAATATCAAAATGTACCGTATTTCCTGTTGTTTTCTTTTTTTACGTATTAAGTATATCAAAACGTGTCATATTTCCTTTTGTTTCTTACTTTTTCATATTTAGAATATCAAAATGTACCGTATTTCCTGTTGTTTTCTTTCTTTACATATTAAGAATATCAAAACGTGCCATATTTCCTTTTGTTTTTTACTTTTTCATATTTAGAATATCAAAATGTACCGTATTTCCTGTTGTTTTCTTTTTTTACGTATTAAGAATATCAAAACGTGTCATATTTCCTTTTGTTTTTTACTTTTTCATATTTAGAATATCAAAATGTACCGTATTTCCTGTTGTTTTCTTTTTTTACATATTAAGAATATCAAAACGTGCCATATTTCCTTTTGTTTTTTACTTTTTCATATTTAGAATATCAAAATGTACCGTATTTCCTGTTGTTTTCTTTCTTTACATATTAAGAATATCAAAATGTGCCATATTTCCTTTTGTTTTTTACTTTTTCATATTCAGAATATCAAAATGTACCGTATTTCCTGTTGTTTTCTTTCTTTACATATTAAGAATATCAAAATGTGCCATATTTCCTTTTGTTTTTTACTTTTTCATATTTAGAATATCAAAATGTACAGTATTTCCTGTTGTTTTCTTTTTTTACATATTAAGAATATCAAAACGTGCCATATTTCCTTTTGTTTTTTACTTTTTCATATTCAGAATATCAAAATGTACCGTATTTCCTGTTGTTTTCTTTCTTTACATATTTAGAATATAAAAATGTGCCATATTTCCTTTTGTTTTTTACTTTTTCATATTTAGAATATCAAAATGTACAGTATTTCCTGTTGTTTTCTTTTTTTACATATTAAGAATATCAAAACGTGCCATATTTCCTTTTGTTTTTTACTTTTTCATATTTAGAATATCAAAATGTACCGTATTTCCTGTTGTTTTCTTTCTTTACATATTAAGAATATCAAAACGTGCCATATTTCCTTTTGTTTTTTACTTTTTCATATTTAGAATATCAAAATGTACCGTATTTCCTGTTGTTTTCTTTCTTTACATATTAAGAATATCAAAATGTGCCATATTTCCTTTTGTTTTTTACTTTTTCATATTCAGAATATCAAAATGTACCGTATTTCCTGTTGTTTTCTTTCTTTACATATTAAGAATATCAAAATGTGCCATATTTCCTTTTGTTTTTTACTTTTTCATATTTAGAATATCAAAATGTACCGTATTTCCTGTTGTTTTCTTTCTTTACATATTAAGAATATCAAAACGTGCCATATTTCCTTTTGTTTTTCACTTTTTCATATTTAGAATATCAAAATGTACCGTATTTCCTGTTGTTTTCTTTCTTTACATATTTAGAATATAAAAATGTGCCATATTTCCTTTTGTTTTTTACTTTTTCATATTCAGAATATCAAAATGTACCGTATTTCCTGTTGTTTTCTTTCTTTACATATTAAGAATATCAAAATGTGCCATATTTCCTTTTGTTTTTTACTTTTTCATATTTAGAATATCAAAATGTACAGTATTTCCTGTTGTTTTCTTTTTTTACATATTAAGAATATCAAAACGTGCCATATTTCCTTTTGTTTTTTACTTTTTCATATTCAGAATATCAAAATGTACCGTATTTCCTGTTGTTTTCTTTCTTTACATATTTAGAATATAAAAATGTGCCATATTTCCTTTTGTTTTTTACTTTTTCATATTTAGAATATCAAAATGTACCGTATTTCCTGTTGTTTTCTTTTTTTACGTATTAAGAATATCAAAACGTGTCATATTTCCTTTTGTTTTTTACTTTTTCATATTTAGAATATCAAAATGTACCGTATTTCCTGTTGTTTTCTTTCTTTACATATTTAGAATATAAAAATGTGCCATATTTCCTTTTGTTTTTTACTTTTTCATATTTAGAATATCAAAATGTACAGTATTTCCTGTTGTTTCCTTTTTTTACGTATTAAGAATATCAAAACGTGCCATATTTCCTTTTGTTTTTTACTTTTTCATATTCAGAATATCAAAATGTACCGTATTTCCTGTTGTTTTCTTTCTTTACATATTAAGAATATCAAAATGTGCCATATTTCCTTTTGTTTTTTACTTTTTCATATTTAGAATATCAAAATGTACAGTATTTCCTGTTGTTTTCTTTTTTTACATATTAAGAATATCAAAACGTGCCATATTTCCTTTTGTTTTTTACTTTTTCATATTCAGAATATCAAAATGTACCGTATTTCCTGTTGTTTTCTTTCTTTACATATTAAGAATATCAAAATGTGCCATATTTCCTTTTGTTTTTTACTTTTTCATATTTAGAATATCAAAATGTACAGTATTTCCTGTTGTTTTCTTTTTTTACATATTAAGAATATCAAAACGTGCCATATTTCCTTTTGTTTTTTACTTTTTCATATTCAGAATATCAAAATGTACCGTATTTCCTGTTGTTTTCTTTCTTTACATATTTAGAATATAAAAATGTGCCATATTTCCTTTTGTTTTTTACTTTTTCATATTTAGAATATCAAAATGTACCGTATTTCCTGTTGTTTTCTTTTTTTACGTATTAAGTATATCAAAACGTGTCATATTTCCGTTTGTTTCTTACTTTTTCATATTTAGAATATCAAAATGTACCGTATTTCCTGTTGTTTTCTTTCTTTACATATTAAGAATATCAAAACGTGCCATATTTCCTTTTGTTTTTTACTTTTTCATATTTAGAATATCAAAATGTACCGTATTTCCTGTTGTTTTCTTTCTTTACATATTAAGAATATCAAAATGTGCCATATTTCCTTTTGTTTTTCACTTTTTCATATTTAGAATATCAAAATGTACCGTATTTCCTGTTGTTTTCTTTCTTTACATATTTAGAATATAAAAATGTGCCATATTTCCTTTTGTTTTTTACTTTTTCATATTTAGAATATCAAAATGTACCGTATTTCCTGTTGTTTTCTTTTTTTACGTATTAAGAATATCAAAACGTGCCATATTTCCTTTTGTTTTTTACTTTTTCATTTTCAGAATATCAAAATGTACCGTATTTCCTGTTGTTTTCTTTCTTTACATATTTAGAATATAAAAATGTGCCATATTTCCTTTTGTTTTTTACTTTTTCATATTTAGAATATCAAAATGTACCGTATTTCCTGTTGTTGTCTTTTTTTACGTATTAAGAATATCAAAACGTGCCATATTTCCTTTTGTTTTTTACTTTTTCATATTCAGAATATCAAAATGTACCGTATTTCCTGTTGTTTTCTTTCTTTACATATTAAGAATATCAAAATGTGCCATATTTCCTTTTGTTTTTTACTTTTTCATATTTAGAATATCAAAATGTACAGTATTTCCTGTTGTTTTCTTTTTTTACATATTAAGAATATCAAAACGTGCCATATTTCCTTTTGTTTTTTACTTTTTCATATTCAGAATATCAAAATGTACCGTATTTCCTGTTGTTTTCTTTCTTTACATATTTAGAATATAAAAATGTGCCATATTTCCTTTTGTTTTTTACTTTTTCATATTTAGAATATCAAAATGTACCGTATTTCCTGTTGTTTTCTTTTTTTACGTATTAAGAATATCAAAACGTGTCATATTTCCTTTTGTTTTTTACTTTTTCATATTTAGAATATCAAAATGTACCGTATTTCCTGTTGTTTTCTTTCTTTACATATTTAGAATATAAAAATGTGCCATATTTCCTTTTGTTTTTTACTTTTTCATATTTAGAATATCAAAATGTACAATATTTCCTGTTGTTTTCTTTTTTTACGTATTAAGAATATCAAAACGTGCCATATTTCCTTTTGTTTTTTACTTTTTCATATTCAGAATATCAAAATGTACCGTATTTCCTGTTGTTTTCTTTCTTTACATATTAAGAATATCAAAATGTGCCATATTTCCTTTTGTTTTTTACTTTTTCATATTTAGAATATCAAAATGTACAGTATTTCCTGTTGTTTTCTTTTTTTACATATTAAGAATATCAAAACGTGCCATATTTCCTTTTGTTTTTTACTTTTTCATATTCAGAATATCAAAATGTACCGTATTTCCTGTTGTTTTCTTTCTTTACATATTTAGAATATAAAAATGTGCCATATTTCCTTTTGTTTTTTACTTTTTCATATTTAGAATATCAAAATGTACCGTATTTCCTGTTGTTTTCTTTTTTTACGTATTAAGAATATCAAAACGTGTCATATTTCCTTTTGTTTTTTACTTTTTCATATTTAGAATATCAAAATGTACCGTATTTCCTGTTGTTTTCTTTCTTTACATATTTAGAATATAAAAATGTGCCATATTTCCTTTTGTTTTTTACTTTTTCATATTTAGAATATCAAAATGTACCGTATTTCTTGTTGTTTTCTTTTTTTACGTATTAAGAATATCAAAACGTGCCATATTTCCTTTTGTTTTTTACTTTTTCATATTCAGAATATCAAAATGTACCGTATTTCCTGTTGTTTTCTTTTTTTACGTATTAAGAATATCAAAACGTGTCATATTTCCTTTTGTTTTTTACTTTTTCATATTTAGAATATCAAAATGTACCGTATTTCCTGTTGTTTTCTTTCTTTACATATTTAGAATATAAAAATGTGCCATATTTCCTTTTGTTTTTTACTTTTTCATATTTAGAATATCAAAATGTACAGTATTTCCTGTTGTTTTCTTTTTTTACGTATTAAGAATATCAAAACGTGCCATATTTCCTTTTGTTTTTTACTTTTTCATATTCAGAATATCAAAATGTACCGTATTTCCTGTTGTTTTCTTTCTTTACATATTAAGAATATCAAAATGTGCCATATTTCCTTTTGTTTTTTACTTTTTCATATTTAGAATATCAAAATGTACAGTAATTCCTGTTGTTTTCTTTTTTTACATATTAAGAATATCAAAACGTGCCATATTTCCTTTTGTTTTTTACTTTTTCATATTCAGAATATCAAAATGTACCGTATTTCCTGTTGTTTTCTTTCTTTACATATTTAGAATATAAAAATGTGCCATATTTCCTTTTGTTTTTTACTTTTTCATATTTAGAATATCAAAATGTACCGTATTTCCTGTTGTTTTCTTTTTTTACGTATTAAGAATATCAAAACGTGTCATATTTCCTTTTGTTTTTTACTTTTTCATATTTAGAATATCAAAATGTACCGTATTTCCTGTTGTTTTCTTTCTTTACATATTTAGAATATAAAAATGTGTCATATTTCCTTTTGTTTTTTACTTTTTCATATTTAGAATATCAAAATGTACCGTATTTCTTGTTGTTTTCTTTTTTTACGTATTAAGAATATCAAAACGTGCCATATTTCCTTTTGTTTTTTACTTTTTCATATTCAGAATATCAAAATGTACCGTATTTCCTGTTGTTTTCTTTCTTTACATATTTAGAATATAAAAATGTGCCATATTTCCTTTTGTTTTTTACTTTTTCATATTTAGAATATCAAAATGTACCGTATTTCCTGTTGTTTTCTTTCTTTACATATTAAGAATATCAAAACGTGCCATATTTCCTTTTGATTTTTACTTTTTCATATTCAGAATATCAAAATGTACCGTATTTCCTGTTGTTTTCTTTCTTTACATATTAAGAATATCAAAATGTGCCATATTTCCTTTTGTTTTTTACTTTTTCATATTTAGAATATCAAAATGTACAGTATTTCCTGTTGTTTTCTTTTTTTACATATTAATAATATCAAAACGTGCCATATTTCCTTTTGTTTTTTACTTTTTCATATTCAGAATATCAAAATGTACCGTATTTCCTGTTGTTTTCTTTCTTTACATATTTAGAATATAAAAATGTGCCATATTTCCTTTTGTTTATTACTTTTTCATATTTAGAATATCAAAATGTACAGTATTTCCTGTTGTTTTCTTTTTTTACATATTAAGAATATCAAAACGTGCCATATTTCCTTTTGTGTTTTACTTTTTCATATTCAGAATATCAAAATGTACCGTATTTCCTGTTGTTTTCTTTCTTTACATATTTAGAATATAAAAATGTGCCATATTTCCTTTTGTTTTTTACTTTTTCATATTTAGAATATCAAAATGTACCGTATTTCCTGTTGTTTTCTTTTTTTACGTATTAAGAATATCAAAACGTGTCATATTTCCTTTTGTTTTTTACTTTTTCATATTTAGAATATCAAAATGTACCGTATTTCCTGTTGTTTTCTTTCTTTACATATTTAGAATATAAAAATGTGCCATATTTCCTTTTGTTTTTTACTTCTTCATATTTAGAATATCAAAATGTACCGTATTTCTTGTTGTTTTCTTTTTTTACGTATTAAGAATATCAAAACGTGCCATATTTCCTTTTGTTTTTTACTTTTTCATATTCAGAATATAAAAATGTACCGTATTTCCTGTTGTTTTCTTTTTTTACGTATTAATAATATCAAAACGTGTCATATTTCCTTTTGTTTTTTACTTTTTCATATTTAGAATATCAAAATGTACCGTATTTCCTGTTGTTTTCTTTCTTTACATATTTAGAATATATAAAATGTGCCATATTTCCTTTTGTTTTTTACTTTTTCATATTTAGAATATCAAAATGTACAGTATTTCCTGTTGTTTTCTTTTTTTACGTATTAAGAATATCAAAACGTGCCATATTTCCTTTTGTTTTTTACTTTTTCATATTCAGAATATCAAAATGTACCGTATTTCCTGTTGTTTTCTTTCTTTACATATTAAGAATATCAAAATGTGCCATATTTCCTTTTGTTTTTTACTTTTTCATATTTAGAATATCAAAATGTACAGTATTTCCTGTTGTTTTCTTTTTTTACATATTAAGAATATCAAAACGTGTCATATTTCCTTTTGTTTTTTACTTTTTCATATTCAGAATATCAAAATGTACCGTATTTCCTGTTGTTTTCTTTCTTTACATATTTAGAATATAAAAATGTGCCATATTTCCTTTTGTTTTTTACTTTTTCATATTTAGAATATCAAAATGTACCGTATTTCCTGTTGTTTTCTTTTTTTACGCATTAAGAATATCAAAACGTGTCATATTTCCTTTTGTTTTTTACTTTTTCATATTTAGAATATCAAAATGTACCGTATTTCCTGTTGTTTTCTTTCTTTACATATTAAGAATATCAAAATGTGCCATATTTCCTTTTGTTTTTTACTTTTTCATATTTAGAATATCAAAATGTACAGTATTTCCTGTTGTTTTCTTTTTTTACATATTAATAATATCAAAACGTGCCATATTTCCTTTTGTTTTTTACTTTTTCATATTCAGAATATCAAAATGTACCGTATTTCCTGTTGTTTTCTTTCTTTACATATTTAGAATATAAAAATGTGCCATATTTCCTTTTGTTTTTTACTTTTTCATATTTAGAATATCAAAATGTACCGTATTTCCTGTTGTTTTCTTTTTTTACGTATTAAGAATATCAAAACGTGTCATATTTCCTTTTGTTTTTTACTTTTTCATATTTAGAATATCAAAATGTACCGTATTTCCTGTTGTTTTCTTTCTTTACATATTTAGAATATAAAAATGTGCCATATTTCCTTTTGTTTTTTACTTTTTCATATTTAGAATATCAAAATGTACCGTATTTCTTGTTGTTTTCTTTTTTTACGTATTAAGAATATCAAAACGT
This sequence comes from Acanthosepion lycidas, assembly GCA_963932145.1. Classification (NCBI taxonomy): domain Eukaryota; kingdom Metazoa; phylum Mollusca; class Cephalopoda; order Sepiida; family Sepiidae; genus Acanthosepion; species Acanthosepion lycidas. The sequence goes on along the minus strand of CAWVQA010001187.1, from coordinate 65,477 downwards.
GCCATATTTCCTTTTGTTTTTTACTTTTTCATATTCAGAATATCAAAATGTACCGTATTTCCTGTTGTTTTCTTTCTTTACATATTAAGAATATCAAAATGTGCCATATTTCCTTTTGTTTTTTACTTTTTCATATTTAGAATATCAAAATGTACAGTATTTCCTGTTGTTTTCTTTTTTTACATATTAAGAATATCAAAACGTGCCATATTTCCTTTTGTTTTTTACTTTTTCATATTCAGAATATCAAAATGTACCGTATTTCCTGTTGTTTTCTTTCTTTACATATTTAGAATATAAAAATGTGCCATATTTCCTTTTGTTTTTTACTTTTTCATATTTAGAATATCAAAATGTACCGTATTTCCTGTTGTTTTCTGTTTTTACGTATTAAGAATATCAAAACGTGTCATATTTCCTTTTGTTTTTTACTTTTTCATATTTAGAATATCAAAATGTACCGTATTTCCTGTTGTTTTCTTTCTTTACATATTTAGAATATAAAAATGTGCCATATTTCCTTTTGTTTTTTACTTCTTCATATTTAGAATATCAAAATGTACCGTATTTCTTGTTGTTTTCTTTTTTTACGTATTAAGAATATCAAAACGTGCCATATTTCCTTTTGTTTTTTACTTTTTCATATTCAGAATATAAAAATGTACCGTATTTCCTGTTGTTTTCTTTTTTTACGTATTAATAATATCAAAACGTGTCATATTTCCTTTTGTTTTTTACTTTTTCATATTTAGAATATCAAAATGTACCGTATTTCCTGTTGTTTTCTTTCTTTACATATTTAGAATATATAAAATGTGCCATATTTCCTTTTGTTTTTTACTTTTTCATATTTAGAATATCAAAATGTACAGTATTTCCTGTTGTTTTCTTTTTTTACGTATTAAGAATATCAAAACGTGCCATATTTCCTTTTGTTTTTTACTTTTTCATATTCAGAATATCAAAATGTACCGTATTTCCTGTTGTTTTCTTTCTTTACATATTAAGAATATCAAAATGTGCCATATTTCCTTTTGTTTTTTACTTTTTCATATTTAGAATATCAAAATGTACAGTATTTCCTGTTGTTTTCTTTTTTTACATATTAAGAATATCAAAACGTGTCATATTTCCTTTTGTTTTTTACTTTTTCATATTCAGAATATCAAAATGTACCGTATTTCCTGTTGTTTTCTTTCTTTACATATTTAGAATATAAAAATGTGCCATATTTCCTTTTGTTTTTTACTTTTTCATATTTAGAATATCAAAATGTACCGTATTTCCTGTTGTTTTCTTTTTTTACGCATTAAGAATATCAAAACGTGTCATATTTCCTTTTGTTTTTTACTTTTTCATATTTAGAATATCAAAATGTACCGTATTTCCTGTTGTTTTCTTTCTTTACATATTAAGAATATCAAAATGTGCCATATTTCCTTTTGTTTTTTACTTTTTCATATTTAGAATATCAAAATGTACAGTATTTCCTGTTGTTTTCTTTTTTTACATATTAATAATATCAAAACGTGCCATATTTCCTTTTGTTTTTTACTTTTTCATATTCAGAATATCAAAATGTACCGTATTTCCTGTTGTTTTCTTTCTTTACATATTTAGAATATAAAAATGTGCCATATTTCCTTTTGTTTTTTACTTTTTCATATTTAGAATATCAAAATGTACCGTATTTCCTGTTGTTTTCTTTTTTTACGTATTAAGAATATCAAAACGTGTCATATTTCCTTTTGTTTTTTACTTTTTCATATTTAGAATATCAAAATGTACCGTATTTCCTGTTGTTTTCTTTCTTTACATATTTAGAATATAAAAATGTGCCATATTTCCTTTTGTTTTTTACTTTTTCATATTTAGAATATCAAAATGTACCGTATTTCTTGTTGTTTTCTTTTTTTACGTATTAAGAATATCAAAACGTGCCATATTTCCTTTTGTTTTTTACTTTTTCATATTCAGAATATCAAAATGTACCGTATTTCCTGTTGTTTTCTTTCTTTACATATTAAGAATATCAAAATGTGCCATATTTCCTTTTGTTTTTTACTTTTTCATATTTAGAATATCAAAATGTACAGTATTTCCTGTTGTTTTCTTTTTTTACATATTAAGAATATCAAAACGTGCCATATTTCCTTTTGTTTTTTACTTTTTCATATTCAGAATATCAAAATGTACCGTATTTCCTGTTGTTTTCTTTCTTTACATATTTAGAATATAAAAATGTGCCATATTTCCTTTTGTTTTTTACTTTTTCATATTTAGAATATCAAAATGTACCGTATTTCCTGTTGTTTTCTGTTTTTACGTATTAAGAATATCAAAACGTGTCATATTTCCTTTTGTTTTTTACTTTTTCATATTTAGAATATCAAAATGTACCGTATTTCCTGTTGTTTTCTTTCTTTACATATTTAGAATATAAAAATGTGCCATATTTCCTTTTGTTTTTTACTTTTTCATATTTAGAATATCAAAATGTACAGTATTTCCTGTTGTTTTCTTTTTTTACGTATTAAGAATATCAAAACGTGCCATATTTCCTTTTGTTTTTTAATTTTTTCATATTCAGAATATCAAAATGTACCGTATTTCCTGTTGTTTTCTTTCTTTACATATTAACAATATCAAAATGTGCCATATTTCCTTTTGTTTTTTACTTTTTCATATTTAGAATATCAAAATGTACAGTATTTCCTGTTGTTTTCTTTTTTTACATATTAAGAATATCAAAACGTGCCATATTTCCTTTTGTTTTTTACTTTTTCATATTCAGAATATCAAAATGTACCGTATTTCCTGTTGTTTTCTTTCTTTACATATTTAGAATATAAAAATGTGCCATATTTCCTTTTGTTTTTTACTTTTTCATATTTAGAATATCAAAATGTACCGTATTTCCTGTTGTTTTCTTTTTTTACGTATTAAGAATATCAAAACGTGTCATATTTCCTTTTGTTTTTTACTTTTTCATATTTAGAATATCAAAATGTACCGTATTTCCTGTTGTTTTCTTTCTTTACATATTTAGAATATAAAAATGTGCCATATTTCCTTTTGTTTTTTACTTTTTCATATTTAGAATATCAAAATGTACAGTATTTCCTGTTGTTTTCTTTTTTTACGTATTAAGAATATCAAAACGTGCAATATTTCCTTTTGTTTTTTACTTTTTCATATTCAGAATATCAAAATGTACCGTATTTCCTGTTGTTTTCTTTCTTTACATATTAAGAATATCAAAATGTGCCATATTTCCTTTTGTTTTTTACTTTTTCATATTTAGAATATCAAAATGTACAGTAATTCCTGTTGTTTTCTTTTTTTACATATTAAGAATATCAAAACGTGCCATATTTCCTTTTGTTTTTTACTTTTTCATATTCAGAATATCAAAATGTACCGTATTTCCTGTTGTTTTCTTTCTTTACATATTTAGAATATAAAAATGTGCCATATTTCCTTTTGTTTTTTACTTTTTCATATTTAGAATATCAAAATGTACCGTATTTCCTGTTGTTTTCTTTTTTTACGTATTAAGAATATCAAAACGTGTCATATTTCCTTTTGTTTTTTACTTTTTCATATTTAGAATATCAAAATGTACCGTATTTCCTGTTGTTTTCTTTCTTTACATATTTAGAATATAAAAATGTGTCATATTTCCTTTTGTTTTTTACTTTTTCATATTTAGAATATCAAAATGTACCGTATTTCTTGTTGTTTTCTTTTTTTACGTATTAAGAATATCAAAACGTGCCATATTTTCTTTTGTTTTTTACTTTTTCATATTCAGAATATCAAAATGTACCGTATTTCCTGTTGTTTTCTTTCTTTACATATTAAGAATATCAAAATGTGCCATATTTCCTTTTGTTTTTTACTTTTTCATATTTAGAATATCAAAATGTACAGTATTTCCTGTTGTTTTCTTTTTTTACATATTAAGAATATCAAAACGTGCCATATTTCCTTTTGTTTTTTACTTTTTCATATTCAGAATATCAAAATGTACCGTATTTCCTGTTGTTTTCTTTCTTTACATATTTAGAATATAAAAATGTGCCATATTTCCTTTTGTTTTTTACTTTTTCATATTTAGAATATCAAAATGTACAGTATTTCCTGTTGTTTTCTTTCTTTACATATTAAGAATATCAAAACGTGCCATATTTCCTTTTGTTTTTTACTTTTTCATATTCAGAATATCAAAATGTACCGTATTTCCTGTTGTTTTCTTTCTTTACATATTAAGAATATCAAAATGTGCCATATTTCCTTTTGTTTTTTACTTTTTCATATTTAGAATATCAAAATGTACAGTATTTCCTGTTGTTTTCTTTTTTTACATATTAATAATATCAAAACGTGCCATATTTCCTTTTGTTTTTTACTTTTTCATATTCAGAATATCAAAATGTACCGTATTTCCTGTTGTTTTCTTTCTTTACATATTTAGAATATAAAAATGTGCCATATTTCCTTTTGTTTATTACTTTTTCATATTTAGAATATCAAAATGTACAGTATTTCCTGTTGTTTTCTTTTTTTACATATTAAGAATATCAAAACGTGCCATATTTCCTTTTGTGTTTTACTTTTTCATATTCAGAATATCAAAATGTACCGTATTTCCTGTTGTTTTCTTTCTTTACATATTTAGAATATAAAAATGTGCCATATTTCCTTTTGTTTTTTACTTTTTCATATTTAGAATATCAAAATGTACCGTATTTCCTGTTGTTTTCTTTTTTTACGTATTAAGAATATCAAAACGTGTCATATTTCCTTTTGTTTTTTACTTTTTCATATTTAGAATATCAAAATGTACCGTATTTCCTGTTGTTTTCTTTCTTTACATATTTAGAATATAAAAATGTGCCATATTTCCTTTTGTTTTTTACTTTTTCATATTTAGAATATCAAAATGTACCGTATTTCTTGTTGTTTTCTTTTTTTACGTATTAAGAATATCAAAACGTGCCATATTTCCTTTTGTTTTTTACTTTTTCATATTCAGAATAAAAAAATGTACCGTATTTCCTGTCGTTTTCTTTTTTTACGTATTAATAATATCAAAACGTGTCATATTTCCTTTTGTTTTTTACTTTTTCATATTTAGAATATCAAAATGTACCGTATTTCCTGATGTTTTCTTTCTTTACATATTTAGAATATATAAAATGTGCCATATTTCCTTTTGTTTTTTACTTTTTCATATTTAGAATATCAAAATGTACAGTATTTCCTGTTGTTTTCTTTTTTTACGTATTAAGAATATCAAAACGTGCCATATTTCCTTTTGTTTTTTACTTTTTCATATTCAGAATATCAAAATGTACCGTATTTCCTGTTGTTTTCTTTCTTTACATATTAAGAATATCAAAATGTGCCATATTTCCTTTTGTTTTTTACTTTTTCATATTTAGAATATCAAAATGTACAGTATTTCCTGTTGTTTTCTTTTTTTACATATTAAGAATATCAAAACGTGCCATATTTCCTTTTGTTTTTTACTTTTTCATATTCAGAATATCAAAATGTACCGTATTTCCTGTTGTTTTCTTTCTTTACATATTTAGAATATAAAAATGTGCCATATTTCCTTTTGTTTTTTACTTTTTCATATTTAGAATATCAAAATGTACCGTATTTCCTGTTGTTTTCTTTTTTTACGCATTAAGAATATCAAAACGTGTCATATTTCCTTTTGTTTTTTACTTTTTCATATTTAGAATATCAAAATGTACCGTATTTCCTGTTGTTTTCTTTCTTTACATATTAAGAATATCAAAATGTGCCATATTTCCTTTTGTTTTTTACTTTTTCATATTTAGAATATCAAAATGTACAGTATTTCCTGTTGTTTTCTTTTTTTACATATTAATAATATCAAAACGTGCCATATTTCCTTTTGTTTTTTACTTTTTCATATTCAGAATATCAAAATGTACCGTATTTCCTGTTGTTTTCTTTCTTTACATATTTAGAATATAAAAATGTGCCATATTTCCTTTTGTTTTTTACTTTTTCATATTTAGAATATCAAAATGTACCGTATTTCTTGTTGTTTTCTTTTTTTACGTATTAAGAATATCAAAACGTGCCATATTTCCTTTTGTTTTTTACTTTTTCATATTCAGAATATAAAAATGTACCGTATTTCCTGTTGTTTTCTTTTTTTACGTATTAATAATATCAAAACGTGTCATATTTCCTTTTGTTTTTTACTTTTTCATATTTAGAATATCAAAATGTACCGTATTTCCTGTTGTTTTCTTTCTTGACATATTTAGAATATATAAAATGTGCCATATTTCCTTTTGTTTTTTACTTTTTCATATTTAGAATATCAAAATGTACAGTATTTCCTGTTGTTTTCTTTTTTTACGTATTAAGAATATCAAAACGTGCCATATTTCCTTTTGTTTTTTACTTTTTCATATTCAGAATATCAAAATGTACCGTATTTCCTGTTGTTTTCTTTCTTTACATATTAAGAATATCAACATGTGCCATATTTCCTTTTGTTTTTTACTTTTTCATATTTAGAATATCAAAATGTACAGTATTTCCTGTTGTTTTCTTTTTTTACATATTAAGAATATCAAAACGTGCCATATTTCCTTTTGTTTTTTACTTTTTCATATTCAGAATATCAAAATGTACCGTATTTCCTGTTGTTTTCTTTCTTTACATATTTAGAATATAAAAATGTGCCATATTTCCTTTTGTTTTTTACTTTTTCATATTTAGAATATCAAAATGTACCGTATTTCCTGTTGTTTTCTTTTTTTACGCATTAAGAATATCAAAACGTGTCATATTTCCTTTTGTTTTTTACTTTTTCATATTTAGAATATCAAAATGTACCGTATTTCCTGTTGTTTTCTTTCTTTACATATTAAGAATATCAAAATGTGCCATATTTCCTTTTGTTTTTTACTTTTTCATATTTAGAATATCAAAATGTACAGTATTTCCTGTTGTTTTCTTTTTTTACATATTAATAATATCAAAACGTGCCATATTTCCTTTTGTTTTTTACTTTTTCATATTCAGAATATCAAAATGTACCGTATTTCCTGTTGTTTTCTTTCTTTACATATTTAGAATATAAAAATGTGCCATATTTCCTTTTGTTTTTTACTTTTTCATATTTAGAATATCAAAATGTACCGTATTTCCTGTTGTTTTCTTTTTTTACGTATTAAGAATATCAAAACGTGTCATATTTCCTTTTGTTTTTTACTTTTTCATATTTAGAATATCAAAATGTACCGTATTTCCTGTTGTTTTCTTTCTTTACATATTTAGAATATAAAAATGTGCCATATTTCCTTTTGTTTTTTACTTTTTCATATTTAGAATATCAAAATGTACCGTATTTCTTGTTGTTTTCTTTTTTTACGTATTAAGAATATCAAAACGTGCCATATTTCCTTTTGTTTTTTACTTTTTCATATTCAGAATATCAAAATGTACCGTATTTCCTGTTGTTTTCTTTCTTTACATATTAAGAATATCAAAATGTGCCATATTTCCTTTTGTTTTTTACTTTTTCATATTTAGAATATCAAAATGTACAGTATTTCCTGTTGTTTTCTTTTTTTACATATTAAGAATATCAAAACGTGCCATATTTCCTTTTGTTTTTTACTTTTTCATATTCAGAATATCAAAATGTACCGTATTTCCTGTTGTTTTCTTTCTTTACATATTTAGAATATAAAAATGTGCCATATTTCCTTTTGTTTTTTACTTTTTCATATTTAGAATATCAAAATGTACCGTATTTCCTGTTGTTTTCTTTCTTTACATATTAAGAATATCAAAACGTGCCATATTTCCTTTTGTTTTTTACTTTTTCATATTCAGAATATCAAAATGTACCGTATTTCCTGTTGTTTTCTTTCTTTACATATTAAGAATATCAAAATGTGCCATATTTCCTTTTGTTTTTTACTTTTTCATATTTAGAATATCAAAATGTACAGTATTTCCTGTTGTTTTCTTTTTTTACATATTAATAATATCAAAACGTGCCATATTTCCTTTTGTTTTTTACTTTTTCATATTCAGAATATCAAAATGTACCGTATTTCCTGTTGTTTTCTTTCTTTACATATTTAGAATATAAAAATGTGCCATATTTCCTTTTGTTTATTACTTTTTCATATTTAGAATATCAAAATGTACAGTATTTCCTGTTGTTTTCTTTTTTTACATATTAAGAATATCAAAACGTGCCATATTTCCTTTTGTGTTTTACTTTTTCATATTCAGAATATCAAAATGTACCGTATTTCCTGTTGTTTTCTTTCTTTACATATTTAGAATATAAAAATGTGCCATATTTCCTTTTGTTTTTTACTTTTTCATATTTAGAATATCAAAATGTACCGTATTTCCTGTTGTTTTCTTTTTTTACGTATTAAGAATATCAAAACGTGTCATATTTCCTTTTGTTTTTTACTTTTTCATATTTAGAATATCAAAATGTACCGTATTTCCTGTTGTTTTCTTTCTTTACATATTTAGAATATAAAAATGTGCCATATTTCCTTTTGTTTTTTACTTTTTCATATTTAGAATATCAAAATGTACCGTATTTCTTGTTGTTTTCTTTTTTTACGTATTAAGAATATCAAAAAGTGCCATATTTCCTTTTGTTTTTTACTTTTTCATATTCAGAATATAAAAATGTACCGTATTTCCTGTTGTTTTCTTTTTTTACGTATTAATAATATCAAAACGTGTCATATTTCCTTTTGTTTTTTACTTTTTCATATTTAGAATATCAAAATGTACCGTATTTCCTGATGTTTTCTTTCTTTACATATTTAGAATATATAAAATGTGCCATATTTCCTTTTGTTTTTTACTTTTTCATATTTAGAATATCAAAATGTACAGTATTTCCTGTTGTTTTCTTTTTTTACGTATTAAGAATATCAAAACGTGCCATATTTCCTTTTGTTTTTTACTTTTTCATATTCAGAATATCAAAATGTACCGTATTTCCTGTTGTTTTCTTTCTTTACATATTAAGAATATCAAAATGTGCCATATTTCCTTTTGTTTTTTACTTTTTCATATTTAGAATATCAAAATGTACAGTATTTCCTGTTGTTTTCTTTTTTTACATATTAATAATATCAAAACGTGCCATATTTCCTTTTGTTTTTTACTTTTTCATATTCAGAATATCAAAATGTACCGTATTTCCTGTTGTTTTCTTTCTTTACATATTTAGAATATAAAAATGTGCCATATTTCCTTTTGTTTTTTACTTTTTCATATTTAGAATATCAAAATGTACCGTATTTCCTGTTGTTTTCTTTTTTTACGTATTAAGAATATCAAAACGTGTCATATTTCCTTTTGTTTTTTACTTTTTCATATTTAGAATATCAAAATGTACCGTATTTCCTGTTGTTTTCTTTCTTTACATATTTAGAATATAAAAATGTGCCATATTTCCTTTTGTTTTTTACTTTTTCATATTTAGAATATCAAAATGTACCGTATTTCTTGTTGTTTTCTTTTTTTACGTATTAAGAATATCAAAACGTGCCATATTTCCTTTTGTTTTTTACTTTTTCATATTCAGAATATAAAAATGTACCGTATTTCCTGTTGTTTTCTTTTTTTACGTATTAATAATATCAAAACGTGTCATATTTCCTTTTGTTTTTTACTTTTTCATATTTAGAATATCAAAATGTACCGTATTTCCAGTTGTTTTCTTTCTTTACATATTTAGAATATATAAAATGTGCCATATTTCCTTTTGTTTTTTACTTTTTCATATTTAGAATATCAAAATGTACAGTATTTCCTGTTGTTTTCTTTTTTTACGTATTAAGAATATCAAAACGTGCCATATTTCCTTTTGTTTTTTACTTTTTCATATTCAGAATATCAAAATGTACCGTATTTCCTGTTGTTTTCTTTCTTTACATATTAAGAATATCAAAATGTGCCATATTTCCTTTTGTTTTTTACTTTTTCATATTTAGAATATCAAAATGTACAGTATTTCCTGTTGTTTTCTTTTTTTACATATTAAGAATATCAAAACGTGCCATATTTCCTTTTGTTTTTTACTTTTTCATATTCAGAATATCAAAATGTACCGTATTTCCTGTTGTTTTCTTTCTTTACATATTTAGAATATAAAAATGTGCCATATTTCCTTTTGTTTTTTACTTTTTCATATTTAGAATATCAAAATGTACCGTATTTCTTGTTGTTTTCTTTTTTTACGTATTAAGAATATCAAAACGTGCCATATTTCCTTTTGTTTTTTACTTTTTCATATTCAGAATATAAAAATGTACCGTATTTCCTGTTGTTTTCTTTTTTTACGTATTAATAATATCAAAACGTGTCATATTTCCTTTTGTTTTTTACTTTTTCATATTTAGAATATCAAAATGTACCGTATTTCCTGATGTTTTCTTTCTTTACATATTTAGAATATATAAAATGTGCCATATTTCCTTTTGTTTTTTACTTTTTCATATTTAGAATATCAAAATGTACAGTATTTCCTGTTGTTTTCTTTTTTTACGTATTAAGAATATCAAAACGTGCCATATTTCCTTTTGTTTTTTACTTTTTCATATTCAGAATATCAAAATGTACCGTATTTCCTGTTGTTTTCTTTCTTTACATATTAAGAATATCAAAATGTGCCATATTTCCTTTTGTTTTTTACTTTTTCATATTTAGAATATCAAAATGTACAGTATTTCCTGTTGTTTTCTTTTTTTACATATTAAGAATATCAAAACGTGCCATATTTCCTTTTGTTTTTTACTTTTTCATATTCAGAATATCAAAATGTACCGTATTTCCTGTTGTTTTCTTTCTTTACATATTTAAAATATAAAAATGTGCCATATTTCCTTTTGTTTTTTACTTTTTCATATTTAGAATATCAAAATGTACCGTATTTCCTGTTGTTTTCTTTTTTTACGCATTAAGAATATCAAAACGTGTCATATTTCCTTTTGTTTTTTACTTTTTCATATTTAGAATATCAAAATGTACCGTATTTCCTGTTGTTTTCTTTCTTTACATATTAAGAATATCAAAATGTGCCATATTTCCTTTTGTTTTTTACTTTTTCATATTTAGAATATCAAAATGTACAGTATTTCCTGTTGTTTTCTTTTTTTACATATTAATAATATCAAAACGTGCCATATTTCCTTTTGTTTTTTACTTTTTCATATTCAGAATATCAAAATGTACCGTATTTCCTGTTGTTTTCTTTCTTTACATATTTAGAATATAAAAATGTGCCATATTTCCTTTTGTTTTTTACTTTTTCATATTTAGAATATCAAAATGTACCGTATTTCCTGTTGTTTTCTTTTTTTACGTATTAAGAATATCAAAACGTGTCATATTTCCTTTTGTTTTTTACTTTTTCATATTTAGAATATCAAAATGTACCGTATTTCCTGTTGTTTTCTTTCTTTACATATTTAGAATATAAAAATGTGCCATATTTCCTTTTGTTTTTTACTTTTTCATATTTAGAATATCAAAATGTACCGTATTTCTTGTTGTTTTCTTTTTTTACGTATTAAGAATATCAAAACGTGCCATATTTCCTTTTGTTTTTTACTTTTTCATATTCAGAATATAAAAATGTACCGTATTTCCTGTTGTTTTCTTTTTTTACGTATTAATAATATCAAAACGTGTCATATTTCCTTTTGTTTTTTACTTTTTCATATTTAGAATATCAAAATGTACCGTATTTCCAGTTGTTTTCTTTCTTTACATATTTAGAATATATAAAATGTGCCATATTTCCTTTTGTTTTTTACTTTTTCATATTTAGAATATCAAAATGTACAGTATTTCCTGTTGTTTTCTTTTTTTACGTATTAAGAATATCAAAACGTGCCATATTTCCTTTTGTTTTTTACTTTTTCATATTCAGAATATCAAAATGTACCGTATTTCCTGTTGTTTTCTTTCTTTACATATTAAGAATATCAAAATGTGCCATATTTCCTTTTGTTTTTTACTTTTTCATATTTAGAATATCAAAATGTACAGTATTTCCTGTTGTTTTCTTTTTTTACATATTAAGAATATCAAAACGTGCCATATTTCCTATTGTTTTTTACTTTTTCATATTCAGAATATCAAAATGTACCGTATTTCCTGTTGTTTTCTTTCTTTACATATTTAGAATATAAAAATGTGCCATATTTCCTTTTGTTTTTTACTTTTTCATATTTAGAATATCAAAATGTACCGTATTTCCTGTTGTTTTCTTTTTTTACGCATTAAGAATATCAAAACGTGTCATATTTCCTTTTGTTTTTTACTTTTTCATATTTAGAATATCAAAATGTACCGTATTTCCTGTTGTTTTCTTTCTTTACATATTAAGAATATCAAAATGTGCCATATTTCCTTTTGTTTTTTACTTTTTCATATTTAGAATATCAAAATGTACAGTATTTCCTGTTGTTTTCTTTTTTTACATATTAATAATATCAAAACGTGCCATATTTCCTTTTGTTTTTTACTTTTTCATATTCAGAATATCAAAATGTACCGTATTTCCTGTTGTTTTCTTTCTTTACATATTTAGAATATAAAAATGTGCCATATTTCCTTTTGTTTTTTACTTTTTCATATTTAGAATATCAAAATGTACCGTATTTCCTGTTGTTTTCTTTTTTTACGTATTAAGAATATCAAAACGTGTCATATTTCCTTTTGTTTTTTACTTTTTCATATTTAGAATATCAAAATGTACCGTATTTCCTGTTGTTTTCTTTCTTTACATATTTAGAATATAAAAATGTGCCATATTTCCTTTTGTTTTTTACTTTTTCATATTTAGAATATCAAAATGTACCGTATTTCTTGTTGTTTTCTTTTTTTACGTATTAAGAATATCAAAACGTGCCATATTTCCTTTTGTTTTTTACTTTTTCATATTCAGAATATCAAAATGTACCGTATTTCCTGTTGTTTTCTTTCTTTACATATTAAGAATATCAAAATGTGCCATATTTCCTTTTGTTTTTTACTTTTTCATATTTAGAATATCAAAATGTACAGTATTTCCTGTTGTTTTCTTTTTTTACATATTAAGAATATCAAAACGTGCCATATTTCCTTTTGTTTTTTACTTTTTCATATTCAGAATATCAAAATGTACCGTATTTCCTGTTGTTTTCTTTCTTTACATATTTAGAATATAAAAATGTGCCATATTTCCTTTTGTTTTTTACTTTTTCATATTTAGAATATCAAAATGTACCGTATTTCCTGTTGTTTTCTTTTTTTACATATTAAGAATATCAAAACGTGTCATATTTCCTTTTGTTTTTTACTTTTTCATATTTAGAATATCAAAATGTACCGTATTTCCTGTTGTTTTCTTTCTTTACATATTTAGAATATAAAAATGTGCCATATTTCCTTTTGTTTTTTACTTTTTCATATTTAGAATATCAAAATGTACAGTATTTCCTGTTGTTTTCTTTTTTTACATATTAAGAATATCAAAACGTGCCATATTTCCTTTTGTGTTTTACTTTTTCATATTCAGAATATCAAAATGTACCGTATTTCCTGTTGTTTTCTTTCTTTACATATTTAGAATATAAAAATGTGCCATATTTCCTTTTGTTTTTTACTTTTTCATATTTAGAATATCAAAATGTACCGTATTTCCTGTTGTTTTCTTTTTTTACGTATTAAGAATATCAAAACGTGTCATATTTCCTTTTGTTTTTTACTTTTTCATATTTAGAATATCAAAATGTACCGTATTTCCTGTTGTTTTCTTTCTTTACATATTTAGAATATAAAAATGTGCCATATTTCCTTTTGTTTTTTACTTTTTCATATTTAGAATATCAAAATGTACCGTATTTCTTGTTGTTTTCTTTTTTTACGTATTAAGAATATCAAAACGTGCCATATTTCCTTTTGTTTTTTACTTTTTCATATTCAGAATATAAAAATGTACCGTATTTCCTGTTGTTTTCTTTTTTTACGTATTAATAATATCAAAACGTGTCATATTTCCTTTTGTTTTTTACTTTTTCATATTTAGAATATCAAAATGTACCGTATTTCCTGTTGTTTTCTTTCTTTACATATTTAGAATATATAAAATGTGCCATATTTCCTTTTGTTTTTTACTTTTTCATATTTAGAATATCAAAATGTACAGTATTTCCTGTTGTTTTCTTTTTTTACGTATTAAGAATATCAAAACGTGCCATATTTCCTTTTGTTTTTTACTTTTTCATATTCAGAATATCAAAATGTACCGTATTTCCTGTTGTTTTCTTTCTTTACATATTAAGAATATCAAAATGTGCCATATTTCCTTTTGTTTTTTACTTTTTCATATTTAGAATATCAAAATGTACAGTATTTCCTGTTGTTTTCTTTTTTTACATATTAATAATATCAAAACGTGCCATATTTCCTTTTGTTTTTTACTTTTTCATATTCAGAATATCAAAATGTACCGTATTTCCTGTTGTTTTCTTTCTTTACATATTTAGAATATAAAAATGTGCCATATTTCCTTTTGTTTTTTACTTTTTCATATTTAGAATATCAAAATGTACCGTATTTCCTGTTGTTTTCTTTTTTTACGTATTAAGAATATCAAAACGTGTCATATTTCCTTTTGTTTTTTACTTTTTCATATTTAGAATATCAAAATGTACCGTATTTCCTGTTGTTTTCTTTCTTTACATATTTAGAATATAAAAATGTGCCATATTTCCTTTTGTTTTTTACTTTTTCATATTTAGAATATCAAAATGTACCGTATTTCTTGTTGTTTTCTTTTTTTACGTATTAAGAATATCAAAACGTGCCATATTTCCTTTTGTTTTTTACTTTTTCATATTCAGAATATCAAAATGTACCGTATTTCCTGTTGTTTTCTTTCTTTACATATTAAGAATATCAAAATGTGCCATATTTCCTTTTGTTTTTTACTTTTTCATATTTAGAATATCAAAATGTACAGTATTTCCTGTTGTTTTCTTTTTTTACATATTAAGAATATCAAAACGTGCCATATTTCCTTTTGTTTTTTACTTTTTCATATTCAGAATATCAAAATGTACCGTATTTCCTGTTGTTTTCTTTCTTTACATATTTAGAATATAAAAATGTGCAATATTTCCTTTTGTTTTTTACTTTTTCATATTTAGAATATCAAAATGTACCGTATTTCCTGTTGTTTTCTTTTTTTACGTATTAAGAATATCAAAACGTGTCATATTTCCTTTTGTTTTTTACTTTTTCATATTTAGAATATCAAAATGTACCGTATTTCCTGTTGTTTTCTTTCTTTACATATTTAGAATATAAAAATGTGCCATATTTCCTTTTGTTTTTTACTTTTTCATATTTAGAATATCAAAATGTACAGTATTTCCTGTTGTTTTCTTTTTTTACGTATTAAGAATATCAAAACGTGCCATATTTCCTTTTGTTTTTTAATTTTTTCATATTCAGAATATCAAAATGTACCGTATTTCCTGTTGTTTTCTTTCTTTACATATTAACAATATCAAAATGTGCCATATTTCCTTTTGTTTTTTACTTTTTCATATTTAGAATATCAAAATGTACAGTATTTCCTGTTGTTTTCTTTTTTTACATATTAAGAATATCAAAACGTGCCATATTTCCTTTTGTTTTTTACTTTTTCATATTCAGAATATCAAAATGTACCGTATTTCCTGTTGTTTTCTTTCTTTACATATTTAGAATATAAAAATGTGCCATATTTCCTTTTGTTTTTTACTTTTTCATATTTAGAATATCAAAATGTACCGTATTTCCTGTTGTTTTCTTTTTTTACGTATTAAGAATATCAAAACGTGTCATATTTCCTTTTGTTTTTTACTTTTTCATATTTAGAATATCAAAATGTACCGTATTTCCTGTTGTTTTCTTTCTTTACATATTTAGAATATAAAAATGTGCCATATTTCCTTTTGTTTTTTACTTTTTCATATTTAGAATATCAAAATGTACCGTATTTACTGTTGTTTTCTTTTTTTACGTATTAAGAATATCAAAACGTGTCATATTTCCTTTTGTTTTTTATTTTTCATATTTAGAATATCAAAATGTACCGTATTTCCTGTTGTTTTCTTTCTTTACATATTTAGAATATAAAAATGTGCCATATTTCCTTTTGTTTTTTACTTTTTCATATTTAGAATATCAAAATGTACCGTATTTCCTGTTGTTTTCTTTCTTTACATATTAAGAATATAAAAATGTGCCATATTTCCATTTGTTTTTTACTTTTTCATATTTAGAATATCAAAATGTACCGTATTTCCTGTTGTTTTCTTTCTTTACATATTAAGAATATCAAAATGTGCCATATTTCCTTTTGTTTTTTACTTTTTCATATTTAGAATATCAAAATGTACCGTATTTCCTGTTGTTTTCTTTCTTTACATATTAAGAATATCAAAACGTGCCATATTTCCTTTTGTTTTTTACTTTTTCATATTTAGAATATCAAAATGTACCGTATTTCCTGTTGTTTTCTTTCTTTACATATTAAGAATATCAAAACGTGTCATATTTCCTTTTGTTTTTTACTTTTTCATATTTAGAATATCAAAATGTACCGTATTTTCTGTTGTTTTCTTTCTTTACATATTTAGAATATAAAAATGTGCCATATTTCCTTTTGTTTTTTACTTTTTCATATTTAGAATATCAAAATGTACCGTATTTCCTGTTGTTTTCTTTTTTTACGTATTAAGAATATCAAAACGTGTCATATTTCCTTTTGTTTTTTATTTTTCATATTTAGAATATCAAAATGTACCGTATTTCCTGTTGTTTTCTTTCTTTACATATTTAGAATATAAAAATGTGCCATATTTCCTTTTGTTTTTTACTTTTTCATATTTAGAATATCAAAATGTACCGTATTTCCTGTTGTTTTCTTTCTTTACATATTAAGAATATAAAAATGTGCCATATTTCCATTTGTTTTTTACTTTTTCATATTTAGAATATCAAAATGTACCGTATTTCCTGTTGTTTTCTTTCTTTACATATTAAGAATATCAAAATGTGCCATATTTCCTTTTGTTTTTTACTTTTTCATATTTAGAATATCAAAATGTACCGTATTTCCTGTTGTTTTCTTTCTTTACATATTAAGAATATCAAAACGTGCCATATTTCCTTTTGTTTTTTATTTTTTCATATTTAGAATATCAAAATGTACCGTATTTCCTGTTGTTTTCTTTCTTTACATATTAAGAATATCAAAACGTGCCATATTTCCTTTTGTTTTTTACTTTTTCATATTTAGAATATCAAAATGTACCGTATTTCCTGTTGTTTTCTTTCTTTACATATTAAGAATATCAAAATGTGCCATATTTCCTTTTGTTTTTTACTTTTTCATATTTAGAATATCAAAATGTACCGTATTTCCTGTTGTTTTCTTTCTTTACATATTAAGAATATAAAAATGTGACATATTTCCTTTTGTTTTTTACTTTTTCATATTTAGAATATCAAAATGTACGGTATTTCCTATTGTTTTCTTTCTTTACATATTAAGAATATCAAAATGTGCCATATTTCCTTTTGTTTTTTACTTTTTCATATTTAGAATATCAAAATGTACCGTATTTCCTGTTGTTTTCTTTCTTTACATATTAAGAATATCAAAATGTGCCATATTTCCTTTTGTTTTTTACTTTTTCATATTTAGAATATCAAAATGTACCGTATTTCCTGTTGTTTTCTTTCCTTACATATTAAGAATATCAAAATGTGCCATATTTCCTTTTGTTTTTTACTTTTTCATATTTAGAATATCAAAATGTACCGTATTTCCTGTTGTTTTCTTTCTTTACATATTAAGAATATCAAAATGTGCCATATTTCCTTTTGTTTTTTACTTTTTCATATTTAGAATATCAAAATGTACCGTATTTCCTCTTGTTTTCTTTCTTTACATATTTAGAATATAAAAATGTGACATATTTCCTTTTTTTTTTTTAGTTTTTCATATTTAGAATATCAAAATGTACCGTATTTCCTCTTGTTTTCTTTCTTTACATATTTAGAATATAAAAATGTGACATATTTCCTTTTGTTTTTTACTTTTTCATATTTAGAATATCAAAATGTACCGTATTTCCTCTTGTTTTCTTTCTTTACATATTTAGAATATAAAAATGTGACATATTTCCTTTTGTTTTTTACTTTTTCATATTTAGAATATCAAAATGTACCGTATTTCCTGTTGGTTTCTTTCTTTACATATTAAGAATATAAAAATGTGCCATATTTCCTTTTGTTTTTTACTTTTTCATATTTAGAATATCAAAATGTACCGTATTTCCTCTTGTTTTCTTTCTTTACATATTTAGAATATAAAAACCTGTCATATTTCCTTTTGTTTTTTACTTTTTCATATTTAGAATATCAAAATGTACCGTATTTCCTGTTGTTTTCTTTCTTTACATATTAAGAATATCAAAATGAGTCATATTTCCTTTTGTTTTTTACTTTTTCATATTTAGAATATCAAAATGTACCGTATTTCCTGTTGTTTTCTTTCTTTACATATTAAGAATATCAAAACGTGCCATATTTCCTTTTGTTTTTTACTTTTTCATATTTAGAATATCAAAATGTACCGTATTTCCTGTTGTTTTCTTTCTTTACATATTAAGAATATCAAAACGTGCCATATTTCCTTTTGTTTTTTACTTTTTCATATTTAGAATATCAAAATGTACCGTATTTCCTGTTGTTTTCTTTCTTTACATATTTAGAATATAAAAATGTGCCATATTTCCTTTTGTTTTTTACTTTTTCATATTTAGAATATCAAAATGTACCGTATTTCCTGTTGTTTTCTTTCTTTACATATTAAGAATATCAAAATGTGCCATATTTCCTTTTGTTTTTTACTTTTTCATATTTAGTATATCAAAATGTACCGTATTTCCTGTTGTTTTCTTTCTTTACATATTAAGAATATCAAAACGTGCCATATTTCCTTTTGTTTTTTACTTTTTCATATTTAGAATATCAAAATGTACCGTATTTCCTGTTGTTTTCTTTCTTTACATATTAAGAATATCAAAATGTGCCATATTTCCTTTTGTTTTTTACTTTTTCATATTTAGAATATCAAAATGTACCGTATTTCCTGTTGTTTTCTTTCTTTACATATTAAGAATATCAAAATGTGCCATATTTCCTTTTGTTTTTTACTTTTTCATATTTAGAATATCAAAATGTACCGTATTTCCTGTTGTTTTCTTTCTTTACATATTAAGAATATAAAAATGTGACATATTTCCTTTTTGTTTTTTACTTTTTCATATTTAGAATATCAAAATGTACCGTATTTACTGTTGTTTTCTTTCTTTACATATTAAGAATATCAAAATGTGCCATATTTCCTTTTGTTTTTTACTTTTTCATATTTAGAATATCAAAATGTACCGTATTTCCTGTTGTTTTCTTTCTTTACATATTAAGAATATAAAAATGTGACATATTTCCTTTTGTTTTTTACTTTTTCATATTTAGAATATCAAAATGTACCGTATTTCCTCTTGTTTTCTTTCTTTACATATTAAGAATATCAAAATGTGCCATATTTCCTTTTGTTTCTTACTTTTTCATATTTAGAATATCAAAATGTACCGTATTTCCTGTTGTTTTCTTTCTTTACATATTAAGAATATCAAAATGTGCCATATTTCCTTTTGTTTTTTACTTTTTCATATTTAGAATATCAAAATGTACCGTATTTCCTGTTGTTTTCTTTCTTTACATATTAAGAATATCAAAATGTGCCATATTTCCTTTTGTTTTTTACTTTTTCATATTTAGAATATCAAAATGTACCGTATTTCCTGTTGTTTTCTTTCTTTACATATTAAGAATATAAAAATGTGACATATTTCCTTTTGTTTTTTACTTTTTCATATTTAGAATATCAAAATGTACGGTATTTCCTGTTGTTTTCTTTCTTTACATATTAAGAATATCAAAATGTGCCATATTTCCTTTTGTTTTATACTTTTTCATATTTAGAATATCAAAATGTACCGTATTTCCTGTTGTTTTCTTTCTTTACATATTAAGAATATCAAAATGTGCCATATTTCCTTTTGTTTTTTACTTTTTCATATTTAGAATATCAAAATGTACCATATTTCCTGTTGTTTTCTTTCCTTACATATTAAGAATATCAAAATGTGCCATATTTCCTTTTGTTTTTTACTTTTTCATATTTAGAATATCAAAATGTACCGTATTTCCTGTTGTTTTCTTTCTTTACATATTAAGAATATCAAAATGTGCCATATTTCCTTTTGTTTTTTACTTTTTCATATTTAGAATATCAAAATGTACCGTATTTCCTCTTGTTTTCTTTCTTTACATATTTAGAATATAAAAATGTGACATATTTCCTTTTTTTTTTTAGTTTTTCATATTTAGAATATCAAAATGTACCGTATTTCCTCTTGTTTTCTTTCTTTACATATTTAGAATATAAAAATGTGACATATTTCCTTTTGTTTTTTACTTTTTCATATTTAGAATATCAAAATGTACCGTATTTCCTGTTGTTTTCTTTCTTTACATATTTAGAATATAAAAATGTGACATATTTCCTTTTGTTTTTTACTTTTTCATATTTAGAATATCAAAATGTACCGTATTTCCTGTTGTTTTCTTTCTTTACATATTAAGAATATAAAAATGTGCCATATTTCCTTTTGTTTTTTACTTTTTCATATTTAGAATATCAAAATGTACCGTATTTCCTCTTGTTTTCTTTCTTTACATATTTAGAATATAAAAATGTGACATATTTCCATTTGTTTTTTACTTTTTCATATTTAGAATATCAAAATGTACCGTATTTCCTGTTGTTTTCTTTCTTTACATATTAAGAATATCAAAATGTGTCATATTTCCTTTTGTTTTTTACTTTTTCATATTTAGAATATCAAAATGTACCGTATTTCCTCTTGTTTTCTTTCTTTACATATTTAGAATATAAAAATATGACATATTTCCTTTTGTTTTTTACTTTTTCATATTTAGAATATCAAAATGTACCGTATTTCCTGTTGTTTTCTTTCTTTACATATTTAGAATATAAAAATGTGACATATTTCCTTTTGTTTTTTACTTTTTCATATTTAGAATATCAAAATGTACCGTATTTCCTGTTGTTTTCTTTCTTTACATATTTAGAATATAAAAATGTGACATATTTCCTTTTATTTTTTACTTTTTCATATTTAGAATATCAAAATGTACCGTATTTCCTGTTGTTTTCTTTCTTTACATATTTAGAATATAAAAATGTGACATATTTCCTTTTGTTTTTTACTTTTTCATATTTAGAATATCAAAATGTACCGTATTTCCTCTTGTTTTCTTTCTTTACATATTTAGAATATAAAAATGTGACATATTTCCTTTTGTTTTTTACTTTTTCATATTTAGAATATCAAAATGTACCGTATTTCCTCTTGTTTTCTTTCTTTACATATTCAGAATATAAAAATGTGACATATTTCCTTTTGTTTTTTACTTTTTCATATTTAGAATATCAAAATGTACCGTATTTCCTCTTGTTTTCTTTCTTTACATATTTAGAATATAAAAATGTGACATATTTCCTTTTGTTTTTTACTTTTTCATATTTAGAATATCAAAATGTACCGTATTTCCTGTTGTTTTCTTTCTTTACATATTAAGAATATGAAAATGTGCCATATTTCCTTTTGTTTTTTACTTTTTCATATTTAGAATATCAAAATGTACCGTATTTCCTGTTGATTTCTTTCTTTACATATTAAGAATATCAAAATGTGCCATATTTCCTTTTGTTTTTTACTTTTTCATATTTAGAATATCAAAATGTACCGTATTTCCTGTTGTTTTCTTTCTTTACATATTAAGAATATCAAAATGTGCCATATTTCCTTTTGTTTTTTACTTTTTCATATTTAGAATATCAAAATGTACCGTATTTCCTGTTGTTTTCTTTCTTTACATATTAAGAATATCAAAATGTGCCATATTTCCTTTTGTTTTTTACTTTTTCATATTTAGAATATCAAAATGTACCGTATTTCCTGTTGTTTTCTTTCTTTACATATTAAGAATATAAAAATGTGACATATTTCCTTTTGTTTTTTACTTTTTCATATTTAGAATATCAAAATGTACCGTATTTCCTGTTGTTTTCTTTCTTTACATATTAAGAATATCAAAATGTGCCATATTTCCTTTTGTTTTTTACTTTTTCATATTTAGAATATCAAAATGTACCGTATTTCCTGTTGTTTTCTTTCTTTACATATTAAGAATATAAACATGTGACATATTTCCTTTTGTTTTTTACTTTTTCATATTTAGAATATCAAAATGTACCGTATTTCCTCTTGGTTTCTTTCTTTACATATTTAGAATATAAAAATGTGCCATATTTCCTTTTGTTTTTTACTTTTTCATATTTAGAATATCAAAATGTACCGTATTTCCTCTTGTTTTCTTTCTTTACATATTTAGAATATAAAAATGTGACATATTTCCTTTTGTTTTTTACTTTTTCATTTTTAGAATATCAAAATGTACCGTATTTCCTGTTGTTTTCTTTCTTTACATATTAAGAATATAAAAATGTGCCATATTTCCTTTTGTTTTTTACTTTTTCATATTTAGAATATCAAAATGTACCGTATTTCCTCTTGTTTTCTTTCTTTACATATTTAGAATATAAAAATGTGACATATTTCCTTTTGTTTTTTACTTTTTCATATTTAGAATATCAAAATGTACCGTATTTCCTGTTGTTTTCTTTCTTTACATATTAAGAATATCAAAATGTGTCATATTTCCTTTTGTTTTTTACTTTTTCATATTTAGAATATCAAAATGTACCGTATTTCCTCTTGTTTTCTTTCTTTACATATTTAGAATATAAAAATGTGACATATTTCCTTTTGTTTTTTACTTTTTCATATTTAGAATATCAAAATGTACCGTATTTCCTGTTGTTTTCTTTCTTTACATATTAAGAATATCAAAATGTGCCATATTTCCTTTTGTTTTTTACTTTTTCATATTTAGAATATCAAAATGTACCGTATTTCCTGTTGTTTTCTTTCTTTACATATTAAGAATATAAACATGTGACATATTTCCTTTTGTTTTTTACTTTTTCATATTTAGAATATCAAAATGTACCGTATTTCCTCTTGGTTTCTTTCTTTACATATTTAGAATATAAAAATGTGCCATATTTCCTTTTGTTTTTTACTTTTTCATATTTAGAATATCAAAATGTACCGTATTTCCTCTTGTTTTCTTTCTTTACATATTTAGAATATAAAAATGTGACATATTTCCTTTTGTTTTTTACTTTTTCATTTTTAGAATATCAAAATGTACCGTATTTCCTGTTGTTTTCTTTCTTTACATATTAAGAATATAAAAATGTGCCATATTTCCTTTTGTTTTTTACTTTTTCATATTTAGAATATCAAAATGTACCGTATTTCCTCTTGTTTTCTTTCTTTACATATTTAGAATATAAAAATGTGACATATTTCCTTTTGTTTTTTACTTTTTCATATTTAGAATATCAAAATGTACCGTATTTCCTGTTGTTTTCTTTCTTTACATATTTAGAATATAAAAATGTGCCATATTTCCTTTTGTTTTTTACTTTTTCATATTTAGAATATCAAAATGTACCGTATTTCCTGTTGTTTTCTTTCTTTACATATTAAGAATATCAAAACGTGCCATATTTCCTTTTGTTTTTTACTTTTTCATATTTAGAATATCAAAATGTACCGTATTTCCTGTTGTTTTCTTTTTTTACGTATTAAGAATATAAAAATGTGCCATATTTCCTTTTGTTTTTTTCTTTTTCATATTTAGAATATCAAAATGTACCGTATTTCCTGTTGTTTTCTTTTTTTACATATTAAGAATATAAAAATGAGCCATATTTCCTTTTGTTTTTTCGTTTTTCATATTTAGAATATCAAAATGTACCGTATTTCCTGTTGTTTTCTTTTTTTACATATTAAGAATATCAAAATGTGCCATATTTCCTTTTGTTTTTTACTTTTTCATATTTAGAATATCAAAATGTACCGTATTTCCTGTTGTTTTCTTTTTTTACGTATTAAGAATATAAAAATGTGCCATATTTCCTTTTGTTTTTTTCTTTTTCTTATTTAGAATATCAAAATGTACCGTATTTCCTGTTGTTTTCTTTCTTTACATATTTAGAATATAAAAATGTGCCATATTTCCTTTTGTTTTTTACTTTTTCATATTTAGAATATCAAAATGTACCGTATTTCCTCTTGTTTACTTTCTTTACATATTAAGAATATAAAAATGTTCCATATTTCCTTTTGTTTTTTACTTTTTCATATTTAGAATATAAAAATGTACCATATTTCCTGTTGTTTACTTTTTTTACATATTAAGAATATCAAAACGTGCCATATTTCCTTTTGTTTTTTACTTTTTCATATTTAGAATATCAAAATGTACCGTATTTCCTGTTGTTTTCTTTCTTTACATATTAAGAATATCAAAATGTGCCATATTTTCTTTTGTTTTTTAATTTTCATATTTAGAATATCAAAATGTACCGTATTTCCTGTTGTTTTCTTTTTTTACGTATTAAGAATATAAAAATGTGCCATATTTCCTTTTGTTTTTTACTTTTTCATATTTAGAATATCAAAATGTACCGTATTTCCTGTTGTTTTCTTTCTTTACATATTAAGAATATCAAAACGTGCCATATTTCCTTTTGTTTTTTACTTTTTCATATTTAGAATATCAAAATGTACCGTATTTCCTGTTGTTTTCTTTTTTTACGTATTAAGAATATAAAAATGTGCCATATTTCCTTTTGTTTTTTTCTTTTTCATATTTAGAATATCAAAATGTACCGTATTTCCTGTTGTTTTCTTTTTTTTACATATTAATAATATCAAAACGTGCCATATTTCCTTTTGTTTTTTACTTTTTCATATTTAGAATATCAAAATGTACCGTATTTCCTGTTGTTTTCTTTTTTTACATATTAAGAATATAAAAATGTGCCATATTTCCTTTTGTTTTTTCATTTTTCATATTTAGAATATCAAAATTTTACGTATTTCCTGTTTTTTTCTTTTTTTACATATTAAGAATATCAAAACGTGCCATATTTCCTTTTGTTCATTCCTTTTTCTTATTGAGAATACCAAAATGTGCAGTATTTCCTGTTGTTTTCTTTTTTTACATATTAAGAATATCAAAACGTGCCATATTTCCTTTTGTTCATTCCTTTTTCTTATTGAGAATACCAATATTTACAGTATTTCCTGTTGTTTTCTATTTTTTACATATTAAGAATATCAAAACGTGCCATATTTCCTTTTGTTTTTTACTTTTTCATATTTAGAATATCAAAATGTACCGTATTTCCTGTTGTTTTCTTTTTTTACGTATTAAGAATATAAAAATGTGCCATATTTCCTTTTGTTTTTTTCTTTTTCATATTTAGAATATCAAAATGTACCGTATTTCCTGTTGTTTTCTTTTTTACATATTAAGAATATCAAAACGTGCCATATTTCCTTTTGTTCATTCCTTTTTCTTATTGAGAATACCAAAATGTGCAGTATTTCCTGTTGTTTTCTTTTTTTACATATTAAGAATATCAAAACTTGCCATATTTCCTTTTGTTCATTCCTTTTTCTTATTGAGAATACCAATATTTACAGTATTTCCTGTTGTTTTCTTTTTTTTACATATTAAGAATATCAAAACGTGCCATATTTCCTTTTGTTTTTTACTTTTTCATATTTAGAATATCAAAATGTACCGTATTTCCTGTTGTTTTCTTTTTTTACGTATTAAGAATATAAAAATGTGCCATATTTCCTTTTGTTTTTTTCTTTTTCATATTTAGAATATCAAAATGTACCGTATTTCCTGTTGTTTTCTTTCTTTACATATTAAGTATATCAAAATGTGCCATATTTCCGTTTGTTTTTTACTTTTTCATATTTAGAATATCAAAATGTACCGTATTTCCTGTTGTTTTCTTTTTTTACGTATTAAGAATATAAAAATGTGCCATATTTCCTTTTGTTTTTTTCTTTTTCATATTTAGAATATCAAAATGTACCGTATTTCCTGTTGTTTTCTTTCTTTACATATTTAGAATATAAAAATGTGCCATATTTCCTTTTGTTTTTTACTTTTTCATATTTAGAATACCAAAATGTACTGTATTTCCTGTTGTTTTCTTTCCTTACATATTAAGAATATCAAAACGTGCCATATTTCCTTTTGTTTTTTACTTTTTCATATTTAGAATAGCAAAATGTACCGTATTTCCTGTTGTTTTCTTTTTTTACGTATTAAGAATATAAAAATGTGCCATATTTCCTTTTGTTTTTTACTTTTTCATATTTAGAATATCAAAATGTACCGTATTTCCTGTTGTTTTCTTTCTTTACATATTAAGAATATCAAAATGTGCCATATTTCCTTTTGTTTTTTCCTTTTCATGTTTAGAATATCAAAATGTACCGTATTTCCTGTTGTTTTCTTTTTTTACATATTAAGAATATAAAAATGAGCCATATTTCCTTTTGTTTTTTCGTTTTTCATATTTAGAATATCAAAATGTACCGTATTTCCTGTTGTTTTCTTTTTTTACATATTAAGAATATCAAAACGTGCCATATTTCCTTTTGTTTTTTACTTTTTCATATTTAGAATAGCAAAATGTACCGTATTTCCTGTTGTTTTCTTTTTTTACGTATTAAGAATATAAAAATGTGCCATGTTTCCTTTTGTTTTTTACTTTTTCATATTTAGAATATCAAAATGTACCGTATTTCCTGTTGTTTTCTTTCTTTATCTATTAAGAATATCAAAATGTGCCATATTTCCTTTTGTTTTTTTCTTTTTCATATTTAGAATATCAAAATGTAACGTATTTCCTGTTGTTTTCTTTTTTTACATATTAAGAATATAAAAATGAGCCATATTTCCTTTTGTTTTTTCGTTTTTCATATTTAGAATATCAAAATGTACCGTATTTCCTGTTGTTTTCTTTTTTTACATATTAAGAATATCAAAACGTGCCATATTTCCTTTTGTTTTTTACTTTTTCATATTTAGAATAGCAAAATGTACCGTATTTCCTGTTGTTTTCTTTTTTACATATTAAGAATATCAAAACGTGCCATATTTCCTTTTGTTCATTCCTTTTTCTTATTGAGAATACCAAAATGTGCAGTATTTCCTGTTGTTTTCTTTTTTTACATATTAAGAATATCAAAACTTGCCATATTTCCTTTTGTTCATTCCTTTTTCTTATTGAGAATACCAAAATGTGCAGTATTTCCTGTTGTTTTCTTTTTTTACATATTAAGAATATCAAAACGTGCCATATTTCCTTTTGTTCATTCCTTTTTCTTATTGAGAATACCAATATTTACAGTATTTCCTGTTGTTTTCTTTTTTTTACATATTAAGAATATCAAAACGTGCCATATTTCCTTTTGTTTTTTACTTTTTCATATTTAGAATATCAAAATGTACCGTATTTCCTGTTGTTTTCTTTTTTTACGTATTAAGAATATAAAAATGTGCCATATTTCCTTTTGTTTTTTTCTTTTTCATATTTAGAATATCAAAATGTACCGTATTTCCTGTTGTTTTCTTTTTTACATATTAAGAATATCAAAACGTGCCATATTTCCTTTTGTTCATTCCTTTTTCTTATTGAGAATACCAAAATGTGCAGTATTTCCTGTTGTTTTCTTTTTTTACATATTAAGAATATCAAAACTTGCCATATTTCCTTTTGTTCATTCCTTTTTCTTATTGAGAATACCAATATTTACAGTATTTCCTGTTGTTTTCTTTTTTTTACATATTAAGAATATCAAAACGTGCCATATTTCCTTTTGTTTTTTACTTTTTCATATTTAGAATATCAAAATGTACCGTATTTCCTGTTGTTTTCTTTTTTTACGTATTAAGAATATAAAAATGTGCCATATTTCCTTTTGTTTTTTTCTTTTTCATATTTAGAATATCAAAATGTACCGTATTTCCTGTTGTTTTCTTTCTTTACATATTAAGTATATCAAAATGTGCCATATTTCCGTTTGTTTTTTACTTTTTCATATTTAGAATATCAAAATGTACCGTATTTCCTGTTGTTTTCTTTTTTTACGTATTAAGAATATAAAAATGTGCCATATTTCCTTTTGTTTTTTTCTTTTTCATATTTAGAATATCAAAATGTACCGTATTTCCTGTTGTTTTCTTTCTTTACATATTTAGAATATAAAAATGTGCCATATTTCCTTTTGTTTTTTACTTTTTCATATTTAGAATACCAAAATGTACTGTATTTCCTGTTGTTTTCTTTCCTTACATATTAAGAATATCAAAACGTGCCATATTTCCTTTTGTTTTTTACTTTTTCATATTTAGAATAGCAAAATGTACCGTATTTCCTGTTGTTTTCTTTTTTTACGTATTAAGAATATAAAAATGTGCCATATTTCCTTTTGTTTTTTACTTTTTCATATTTAGAATATCAAAATGTACCGTATTTCCTGTTGTTTTCTTTCTTTACATATTAAGAATATCAAAATGTGCCATATTTCCTTTTGTTTTTTCCTTTTCATGTTTAGAATATCAAAATGTACCGTATTTCCTGTTGTTTTCTTTTTTTACATATTAAGAATATAAAAATGAGCCATATTTCCTTTTGTTTTTTCGTTTTTCATATTTAGAATATCAAAATGTACCGTATTTCCTGTTGTTTTCTTTTTTTACATATTAAGAATATCAAAACGTGCCATATTTCCTTTTGTTTTTTACTTTTTCATATTTAGAATAGCAAAATGTACCGTATTTCCTGTTGTTTTCTTTTTTTACGTATTAAGAATATAAAAATGTGCCATGTTTCCTTTTGTTTTTTACTTTTTCATATTTAGAATATCAAAATGTACCGTATTTCCTGTTGTTTTCTTTCTTTATATATTAAGAATATCAAAATGTGCCATATTTCCTTTTGTTTTTTTCTTTTTCATATTTAGAATATCAAAATGTAACGTATTTCCTGTTGTTTTCTTTTTTTACATATTAAGAATATAAAAATGAGCCATATTTCCTTTTGTTTTTTCGTTTTTCATATTTAGAATATCAAAATGTACCGTATTTCCTGTTGTTTTCTTTTTTTACATATTAAGAATATCAAAACGTGCCATATTTCCTTTTGTTTTTTACTTTTTCATATTTAGAATAGCAAAATGTACCGTATTTCCTGTTGTTTTCTTTTTTACATATTAAGAATATCAAAACGTGCCATATTTCCTTTTGTTCATTCCTTTTTCTTATTGAGAATACCAAAATGTGCAGTATTTCCTGTTGTTTTCTTTTTTTACATATTAAGAATATCAAAACTTGCCATATTTCCTTTTGTTCATTCCTTTTTCTTATTGAGAATACCAATATTTACAGTATTTCCTGTTGTTTTCTTTTTTTTACATATTAAGAATATCAAAACGTGCCATATTTCCTTTTGTTTTTTACTTTTTCATATTTAGAATATCAAAATGTACCGTATTTCCTGTTGTTTTCTTTTTTTACGTATTAAGAATATAAAAATGTGCCATATTTCCTTTTGTTTTTTTCTTTTTCATATTTAGAATATCAAAATGTACCGTATTTCCTGTTGTTTTCTTTCTTTACATATTAAGAATATCAAAATGTGCCATATTTCCTTTTGTTTTTTACTTTTTCATATTTAGAATATCAAAATGTACCGTATTTCCTGTTGTTTTCTTTTTTTACGTATTAAGAATATAAAAATGTGCCATATTTCCTTTTGTTTTTTTCTTTTTCATATTTAGAATATCAAAATGTACCGTATTTCCTGTTGTTTTCTTTCTTTACATATTAAGAATATCAAAATGTGTCATATTTCCTTTTGTTTTTTACTTTTTCATATTTAGAATATCAAAATGTACCGTATTTCCTCTTGTTTTCTTTCTTTACATATTTAGAATATAAAAATGTGACATATTTCCTTTTGTTTTTTACTTTTTCATATTTAGAATATCAAAATGTACCGTATTTCCTGTTGTTTTCTTTCTTTACATATTAAGAATATCAAAATGTGCCATATTTCCTTTTGTTATTTACTTTTTCATATTTAGAATATCAAAATGTACCGTATTTCCTGTTGTTCTCTTTTTTTACATATTAAGAATATAAAAATGTGACATATTTCCTTTTGTTTTTTACTTTTTCATATTTAGAATATCAAAATGTACCGTATTTCCTGTTGTTTTCTTTCTTTACATATTAAGAATATCAAAATGTGTCATATTTCCTTTTGTTTTTTACTTTTTCATATTTAGAATATCAAAATGTACCGTATTTCCTCTTGTTTTCTTTCTTTACATATTTAGAATATAAAAATGTGCCATATTTCCTTTTGTTTTTTACTTTTTCATATTTAGAATATCAAAATGTACCGTATTTCCTCTTGTTATCTTTCTTTACATATTTAGAATATAAAAATGTGACATATTTCCTTTTGTTTTTTACTTTTTCATATTTAGAATATCAAAATGTACCGTATTTCCTCTTGTTTTCATTCTTTACATATTTAGAATATCAAAATGTGACATATTTCCTTTTGTTTTTTACTTTTTCATATTTAGAATATCAAAATGTACCGTATTTCGTCTTGTTTTCTTTCTTTACATATTTAGAATATAAAAATGTGACATATTTCCTTTTGTTTTTTACTTTTTCATATTTAGAATATCAAAATGTACCGTATTTCCTCTTGTTTTCTTTCTTTACATATTTAGAATATAAAAATGTGACATATTTCCTTTTGTTTTTTACTTTTTCATATTTAGAATATCAAAATGTACCGTATTTCCTCTTGTTTTCTTTCTTTACATATTTAGAATATAAAAATGTGCCATATTTCCTTTTGTTTTTTACTTTTTCATATTTAGAATATCAAAATGTACCGTATTTCCTGTTGTTTTCTTTCTTTACATATTTAGAATATAAAAATGTGACATATTTCCTTTTGTTTTTTACTTTTTCATATTTAGAATATCAAAATGTACCGCATTTCCTGTTGTTTTCTTTCTTTACATATTTAGAATATAAAAATGTGACATATTTCCTTTTGTTTTTTACTTTTTCATATTTAGAATATCAAAATGTACCGTATTTCCTCTTGTTTTCTTTCTTTACATATTTAGAATATAAAAATGTGACATATTTCCTTTTGTTTTTTACTTTTTCATATTTAGAATATCAAAATGTACCGTATTTCCTGTTGTTTTCTTTCTTTACATATTAAGAATATAAAAATGTGCCATATTTCCTTTTGTTTTTTACTTTTTCATATTTAGAATATCAAAATGTACCGTATTTCCTCTTGTTTTCTTTCTTTACATATTTAGAATATAAAAACGTGTCATATTTCCTTTTGTTTTTTACTTTTTCATATTTAGAATATCAAAATGTACCGTATTTCCTGTTGTTTTCTTTCTTTACATATTAAGAATATCAAAATGTGTCATATTTCCTTTTGTTTTTTACTTTTTCATATTTAGAATATCAAAATGTACCGTATTTCCTCTTGTTTTCTTTCTTTACATATTTAGAATATAAAAATGTGACATATTTCCTTTTGTTTTTTACTTTTTCATATTTAGAATATCAAAATGTACCGTATTTCCTCTTGTTTTCTTTCTTTACATATTAAGAATATAAAAATGTGCCATATTTCCTTTTGTTTTTTACTTTTTCATATTTAGAATATCAAAATGTACCGTATTTCCTCTTGTTTTCTTTCTTTACATATTTAGAATATAAAAATGTGACATATTTCCTTTTGTTTTTTACTTTTTCATATTTAGAATATCAAAATGTACCGTATTTCCTGTTGTTTTCTTTCTTTACATATTAAGAATATCAAAATGTGTCATATTTCCTTTTGTTTTTTACTTTTTCATATTTAGAATATCAAAATGTACCGTATTTCCTCTTGTTTTCTTTCTTTACATATTTAGAATATAAAAATGTGACATACTTCCTTTTGTTTTTTACTTTTTCATATTTAGAATATCAAAATGTACCGTATTTCCTGTTGTTTTCTTTCTTTACATATTAAGAATACCAAATGTGCCATATTTCCTTTTGTTATTTACTTTTTCATATTTAGAATATCAAAATGTACCGTATTTCCTGTTGTTCTCTTTTTTTACATATTAATAATATAAAAATGTGACATATTTCCGTTTGTTTTTTACTTTTTCATATTTAGAATATCAAAATGTACCGTATTTCCTCTTGTTTTCTTTCTTTACATATTAAGAATATCAAAATGTGTCATATTTCCTTTTGTTTTTTACTTTTTCATATTTAGAATATCAAAATGTACCATATTTCCTCTTGTTTTCTTTCTTTACATATTTAGAATATAAAAATGTGCCATATTTCCTTTTGTTTTTTACTTTTTCATATTTAGAATATCAAAATGTACCGTATTTCCTCTTGTTTTCTTTCTTTACATATTTAGAATATAAAAATGTGACATATTTCCTTTTGTTTTTTACTTTTTCATATTTAGAATATCAAAATGTACCGTATTTCCTCTTGTTTTCTTTCTTTACATATTTAGAATATAAAAATGTGACATATTTCCTTTTGTTTTTTACTTTTTCATATTTAGAATATCAAAATGTACCGTATTTCGTCTTGTTTTCTTTCTTTACATATTTAGAATATAAAAATGTGACATATTTCCTTTTGTTTTTTACTTTTTCATATTTAGAATATCAAAATGTACCGTATTTCCTCTTGTTTTCTTTCTTTACATATTTAGAATATAAAAATGTGACATATTTCCTTTTGTTTTTTACTTTTTCATATTTAGAATATCAAAATGTACCGTATTTCCTCTTGTTTTCTTTCTTTACATATTTAGAATATAAAAATGTGACATATTTCCTTTTGTTTTTTACTTTTCCATATTTAGAATATCAAAATGTACCGTATTTCGTCTTGTTTTCTTTCTTTACATATTTAGAATATAAAAATGTGACATATTTCCTTTTGTTTTTTACTTTTTCATATTTAGAATATCAAAATGTACCGTATTTCCTCTTGTTTTCTTTCTTTACATATTTAGAATATAAAAATGTGACATATTTCCTTTTGTTTTTTACTTTTTCATATTTAGAATATCAAAATGTACCGTATTTCGTCTTGTTTTCTTTCTTTACATATTTAGAATATAAAAATGTGACATATTTCCTTTTGTTTTTTACTTTTTCATATTTAGAATATCAAAATGTACCGTATTTCCTCTTGTTTTCTTTCTTTACATATTTAGAATATGAAAATGTGACATATTTCCTTTTGTTTTTTACTTTTTCATATTTAGAATATCAAAATGTACCGTATTTCCTCTTGTTTTCTTTCTTTACATATTTAGAATATAAAAATGTGACATATTTCCTTTTGTTTTTTACTTTTTCATATTTAGAATATCAAAATGTACCGTATTTCCTCTTGTTTTCTTTCTTTACATATTTAGAATATAAAAATGTGACATATTTCCTTTTGTTTTTTACTTTTTCATATTTAGAATATCAAAATGTACCGTATTTCCTCTTGTTTTCTTTCTTTACATATTTAGAATATAAAAATGTGCCATATTTCCTTTTGTTTTTTACTTTTTCATATTTAGAATATCAAAATGTACCGTATTTCGTCTTGTTTTCTTTCTTTACATATTTAGAATATAAAAATGTGACATATTTCCTTTTGTTTTTTACTTTTTCATATTTAGAATATCTAAATGTACCGTATTTCCTCTTGTTTTCTTTCTTTACATATTTAGAATATAAAAATGTGACATATTTCCTTTTGTTTTTTACTTTTTCATATTTAGAATATCAAAATGTACCGTATTTCGTCTTGTTTTCTTTCTTTACATATTTAGAATATAAAAATGTGACATATTTCCTTTTGTTTTTTACTTTTTCATATTTAGAATATCAAAATGTACCGTATTTCCTCTTGTTTTCTTTCTTTACATATTTAGAATATAAAAATGTGACATATTTCCTTTTGTTTTTTACTTTTTCATATTTAGAATATCAAAATGTACCGTATTTCCTCTTGTTTTCTTTCTTTACATATTTAGAATATAAAAATGTGACATATTTCCTTTTGTTTTTTACTTTTTCATATTTAGAATATCAAAATGTACCGTATTTCCTCTTGTTTTCTTTCTTTACATATTTAGAATATAAAAATGTGACATATTTCCTTTTGTTTTTTACTTTTTCATATTTAGAATATCAAAATGTACCGTATTTCCTCTTGTTTTCTTTCTTTACATATTTAGAATATAAAAATGTGACATATTTCCTTTTGTTTTTTACTTTTTCATATTTAGAATATCAAAATGTACCGTATTTCCTCTTGTTTTCTTTCTTTACATATTTAGAATATAAAAATGTGACATATTTCCTTTTGTTTTTTACTTTTTCATATTTAGAATATCAAAATGTACCGTATTTCGTCTTGTTTTCTTTCTTTACATATTTAGAATATAAAAATGTGACATATTTCCTTTTGTTTTTTACTTTTTCATATTTAGAATATCAAAATGTACCGTATTTCCTCTTGTTTTCTTTCTTTACATATTTAGAATATAAAAATGTGACATATTTCCTTTTGTTTTTTACTTTTTCATATTTAGAATATCAAAATGTACCGTATTTCCTCTTGTTTTCTTTCTTTACATATTTAGAATATAAAAATGTGACATATTTCCTTTTGTTTTTTACTTTTTCATATTTAGAATATCAAAATGTACCGTATTTCCTCTTGTTTTCTTTCTTTACATATTTAGAATATAAAAATGTGACATATTTCCTTTTGTTTTTTACTTTTTCATATTTAGAATATCAAAATGTACCGTATTTCCTCTTGTTTTCTTTCTTTACATATTTAGAATATAAAAATGTGCCATATTTCCTTTTGTTTTTTACTTTTTCATATTTAGAATATCAAAATGTACCGTATTTCGTCTTGTTTTCTTTCTTTACATATTTAGAATATAAAAATGTGACATATTTCCTTTTGTTTTTTACTTTTTCATATTTAGAATATCTAAATGTACCGTATTTCCTCTTGTTTTCTTTCTTTACATATTTAGAATATAAAAATGTGACATATTTCCTTTTGTTTTTTACTTTTTCATATTTAGAATATCAAAATGTACCGTATTTCGTCTTGTTTTCTTTCTTTACATATTTAGAATATAAAAATGTGACATATTTCCTTTTGTTTTTTACTTTTTCATATTTAGAATATCAAAAAGTACCGTATTTCCTCTTGTTTTCTTTCTTTACATATTTAGAATATAAAAATGTGACATATTTCCTTTTGTTTTTTACTTTTTCATATTTAGAATATCAAAATGTACCGTATTTCCTCTTGTTTTCTTTCTTTACATATTTAGAATATAAAAATGTGACATATTTCCTTTTGTTTTTTACTTTTTCATATTTAGAATATCAAAATGTACCGTATTTCCTCTTGTTTTCTTTCTTTACATATTTAGAATATAAAAATGTGACATATTTCCTTTTGTTTTTTACTTTTTCATATTTAGAATATCAAAATGTACCGTATTTCCTCTTGTTTTCTTTCTTTACATATTTAGAATATAAAAATGTGACATATTTTCTTTTGTTTTTTACTTTTTCATATTTAGAATATCAAAATGTACCGTATTTCCTCTTGTTTTCTTTCTTTACATATTTAGAATATAAAAATGTGACATATTTCCTTTTGTTTTTTTACTTTTTCATATTTAGAATATCAAAATGTACCGTATTTCCTCTTGTTTTCTTTCTTTACATATTTAGAATATAAAAATGTGACATATTTCCTTTTGTTTTTTACTTTTTCATATTTAGAATATCAAAATGTACCGTATTTCCTCTTGTTTTCTTTCTTTACATATTTAGAATATAAAAATGTGACATATTTCCTTTTGTTTTTTACTTTTTCATATTTAGAATATCAAAATGTACCGTATTTCCTCTTGTTTTCTTTCTTTACATATTTAGAATATAAAAATGTGACATATTTCCTTTTGTTTTTTACTTTTTCATATTTAGAATATCAAAATGTACCGTATTTCGTCTTGTTTTCTTTCTTTACATATTTAGAATATAAAAATGTGACATATTTCCTTTTGTTTTTTACTTTTTCATATTTAGAATATCAAAATGTACCGTATTTCCTCTTGTTTTCTTTC
The DNA here is from genome assembly GCA_963932145.1 of Acanthosepion lycidas. Taxonomy (NCBI): domain Eukaryota; kingdom Metazoa; phylum Mollusca; class Cephalopoda; order Sepiida; family Sepiidae; genus Acanthosepion; species Acanthosepion lycidas. Next base: position 28,978 of record CAWVQA010001187.1, on the reverse strand, counting down.
TTTACATATTTAGAATATAAAAATGTGCCATATTTCCTTTTGTTTTTTACTTTTTCATATTTAGAATATCAAAATGTACCGTATTTCCTCTTGTTTTCTTTCTTTACATATTTAGAATAATAAAATGTGACATATTTCCTTTTGTTTTTTACTTTTTCATATTTAGAATATCAAAATGTACCGTATTTCCTCTTGTTTTCTTTCTTTACATATTTAGAATATAAAAATGTGACATATTTCCTTTTGTTTTTTACTTTTTCATATTTAGAATATCAAAATGTACCGTATTTCCTCTTGTTTTCTTTCTTTACATATTTAGAATATAAAAATGTGACATATTTCCTTTTGTTTTTTACTTTTTCATATTTAGAATATCAAAATGTACCGTATTTCCTCTTGTTTTCTTTCTTTACATATTTAGAATATAAAAATGTGACATATTTCCTTTTGTTTTTTACTTTTTCATATTTAGAATATCAAAATGTACCGTATTTCCTCTTGTTTTCTTTCTTTACATATTTAGAATATAAAAATGTGACATATTTCCTTTTGTTTTTTACTTTTTCATATTTAGAATATCAAAATGTACCGTATTTCCTCTTGTTTTCTTTCTTTACATATTTAGAATATAAAAATGTGACATATTTCCTTTTGTTTTTTACTTTTTCATATTTAGAATATCAAAATGTACCGTATTTCCTCTTGTTTTCTTTCTTTACATATTTAGAATATAAAAATGTGACATATTTCCTTTTGTTTTTTACTTTTTCATATTTAGAATATCAAAATGTACCGTATTTCCTCTTGTTTTCTTTCTTTACATATTTAGAATATAAAAATGTGACATATTTCCTTTTGTTTTTTACTTTTTCATATTTAGAATATCAAAATGTACCGTATTTCCTGTTGTTTTCTTTCTTTACATATTTAGAATATAAAAATGTGACATATTTCCTTTTGTTTTTTACTTTTTCATATTTAGAATATCAAAATGTACCGTATTTCCTCTTGTTTTCTTTCTTTACATATCTAGAATATAAAAATGTGACATATTTCCTTTTGTTTTTTACTTTTTCATATTTAGAATATCAAAATGTACCGTATTTCGTCTTGTTTTCTTTCTTTACATATTTAGAATATAAAAATGTGACATATTTCCTTTTGTTTTTTACTTTTTCATATTTAGAATATCAAAATGTACCGTATTTCCTCTTGTTTTCTTTCTTTACATATTTAGAATATAAAAATGTGCCATATTTCCTTTTGTTTTTTACTTTTTCATATTTAGAATATCAAAATGTACCGTATTTCCTCTTGTTTTCTTTCTTTACATATTTAGAATAATAAAATGTGACATATTTCCTTTTGTTTTTTACTTTTTCATATTTAGAATATCAAAATGTACCGTATTTCCTCTTGTTTTCTTTCTTTACATATTTAGAATATAAAAATGTGACATATTTCCTTTTGTTTTTTACTTTTTCATATTTAGAATATCAAAATGTACCGTATTTCCTCTTGTTTTCTTTCTTTACATATTTAGAATATAAAAATGTGACATATTTCCTTTTGTTTTTTACTTTTTCATATTTAGAATATCAAAATGTACCGTATTTCCTCTTGTTTTCTTTCTTTACATATTTAGAATATAAAAATGTGACATATTTCCTTTTGTTTTTTACTTTTTCATATTTAGAATATCAAAATGTACCGTATTTCCTCTTGTTTTCTTTCTTTACATATTTAGAATATAAAAATGTGACATATTTCCTTTTGTTTTTTACTTTTTCATATTTAGAATATCAAAATGTACCGTATTTCCTCTTGTTTTCTTTCTTTACATATTTAGAATATAAAAATGTGACATATTTCCTTTTGTTTTTTACTTTTTCATATTTAGAATATCAAAATGTACCGTATTTCCTCTTGTTTTCTTTCTTTACATATTTAGAATATAAAAATGTGACATATTTCCTTTTGTTTTTTACTTTTTCATATTTAGAATATCAAAATGTACCGTATTTCCTCTTGTTTTCTTTCTTTACATATTTAGAATATAAAAATGTGACATATTTCCTTTTGTTTTTTACTTTTTCATATTTAGAATATCAAAATGTACCGTATTTCCTCTTGTTTTCTTTCTTTACATATTTAGAATATAAAAATGTGACATATTTCCTTTTGTTTTTTACTTTTTCATATTTAGAATATCAAAATGTACCGTATTTCCTCTTGTTTTCTTTCTTTACATATTTAGAATATAAAAATGTGACATATTTCCTTTTGTTTTTTACTTTTTCATATTTAGAATATCAAAATGTACCGTATTTCGTCTTGTTTTCTTTCTTTACATATTTAGAATATAAAAATGTGACATATTTCCTTTTGTTTTTTACTTTTTCATATTTAGAATATCAAAATGTACCGTATTTCCTCTTGTTTTCTTTCTTTACATATTTAGAATATAAAAATGTGACATATTTCCTTTTGTTTTTTACTTTTTCATATTTAGAATATCAAAATGTACCGTATTTCCTCTTGTTTTCTTTCTTTACATATTTAGAATATAAAAATGAGACATATTTCCGTTTGTTTTTTACTTTTTCATATTTAGAATATCAAAATGTACCGTATTTCCTGTTGTTTTCTTTCTTTACATATTTAGAATATAAAAATGTGACATATTTCCTTTTGTTTTTTACTTTTTCATATTTAGAATATCAAAATGTACCGTATTTCCTCTTGTTTTCTTTCTTTACATATCTAGAATATAAAAATGTGACATATTTCCTTTTGTTTTTTACTTTTTCATATTTAGAATATCAAAATGTACCGTATTTCGTCTTGTTTTCTTTCTTTACATATTTAGAATATAAAAATGTGACATATTTCCTTTTGTTTTTTACTTTTTCATATTTAGAATATCAAAATGTACCGTATTTCCTCTTGTTTTCTTTCTTTACATATTTAGAATATAAAAATGTGCCATATTTCCTTTTGTTTTTTACTTTTTCATATTTAGAATATCAAAATGTACCGTATTTCCTCTTGTTTTCTTTCTTTACATATTTAGAATATAAAAATGTGACATATTTCCTTTTGTTTTTTACTTTTTCATATTTAGAATATCAAAATGTACCGTATTTCCTGTTGTTTTCTTTCTTTACATATTTAGAATATAAAAATGTGCCATATTTCCTTTTGTTTTTTACTTTTTCATATTTAGAATATCAAAATGTACCGTATTTCCTGTTGTTTTCTTTCTTTACATATTTAGAATATAAAAATGTGCCATATTTCCTTTTGTTTTTTACTTTTTCATATTTAGAATATCAAAATGTACCGTATTTCCTGTTGTTTTCTTTCTTTACATATTTAGAATATAAAAATGTGACATATTTCCTTTTGTTTTTTACTTTTTCATATTTAGAATATCAAAATGTACCGTATTTCCTCTTGTTTTCTTTCTTTACATATTTAGAATATAAAAATGTGACATATTTCCTTTTGTTTTTTACTTTTTCATATTTAGAATATCAAAATGTACCGTATTTCCTCTTGTTATCTTTCTTTACATATTTAGAATATCAAAATGTGACATATTTCCTTTTGTTTTTTACTTTTTCATATTTAGAATATCAAAATGTACCGTATTTCCTCTTGTTTTCTTTCTTTACATATCTAGAATATAAAAATGTGACATATTTCCTTTTGTTTTTTACTTTTTCATATTTAGAATATCAAAATGTACCGTATTTCGTCTTGTTTTCTTTCTTTACATATTTGAATATAAAAATGTGACATATTTCCTTTTGTTTTTTACTTTTTCATATTTAGAATATCAAAATGTACCGTATTTCCTCTTGTTTTCTTTCTTTACATATTTAGAATATAAAAATGTGACATATTTCCTTTTGTTTTTTACTTTTTCATATTTAGAATATCAAAATGTACCGTATTTCCACTTGTTTTCTTTCTTTACATATTTAGAATATAAAAATGTGACATATTTCCTTTTGTTTTTTACTTTTTCATATTTAGAATATCAAAATGTACCGTATTTCCTCTTGTTTTCTTTCTTTACATATTTAGAATATCAAAATGTGACATATTTCCTTTTGTTTTTTACTTTTTCATATTTAGAATATCAAAATGTACCGTATTTCCTCTTGTTTTCTTTCTTTACATATTTAGAATATAAAAATGTGACATATTTCCTTTTGTTTTTTACTTTTTCATATTTAGAATATCAAAATGTACCGTATTTCGTCTTGTTTTCTTTCTTTACATATTTAGAATATAAAAATGTGACATATTTCCTTTTGTTTTTTACTTTTTCATATTTAGAATATCAAAATGTACCGTATTTCCTCTTGTTTTCTTTCTTTACATATTTAGAATATAAAAATGTGACATATTTCCTTTTGTTTTTTACTTTTTCATATTTAGAATATCAAAATGTACCGTATTTCCTCTTGTTTTCTTTCTTTACATATTTAGAATATCAAAATGTGACATATTTCCTTTTGTTTTTTACTTTTTCATATTTAGAATATCAAAATGTACCGTATTTCGTCTTGTTTTCTTTCTTTACATATTTAGAATATCAAAATGTGACATATTTCCTTTTGTTTTTTACTTTTTCATATTTAGAATATCAAAATGTACCGTATTTCCTCTTGTTTTCTTTCTTTACATATTTAGAATATAAAAATGTGACATATTTCCTTTTGTTTTTTACTTTTTCATATTTAGAATATCAAAATGTACCGTATTTCGTCTTGTTTTCTTTCTTTACATATATAGAATATAAAAATGTGACATATTTCCTTTTGTTTTTTACTTTTTCATATTTAGAATATCAAAATGTACCGTATTTCCTCTTGTTTTCTTTCTTTACATATTTAGAATATAAAAATGTGACATATTTCCTTTTGTTTTTTACTTTTTCATATTTAGAATATCAAAATGTACCGTATTTCCTCTTGTTTTCTTTCTTTACATATTTAGAATATAAAAATGTGACATATTTCCTTTTGTTTTTTACTTTTTCATATTTAGAATATCAAAATGTACCGTATTTCCTCTTGTTTTCTTTCTTTACATATTTAGAATATAAAAACGTGTCATATTTCCTTTTGTTTTTTACTTTTTCATATTTAGAATATCAAAATGTACCGTATTTCCTGTTGTTTTCTTTCTTTACATATTAAGAATATCAAAATGTGTCATATTTCCTTTTGTTTTTTACTTTTTCATATTTAGAATATCAAAATGTACCGTATTTCCTCTTGTTTTCTTTCTTTACATATTTAGAATATAAAAATGTGACATATTTCCTTTTGTTTTTTACTTTTTCATATTTAGAATATCAAAATGTACCGTATTTCCTGTTGTTTTCTTTCTTTACATATTAAGAATATAAAAATGTGCCATATTTCCTTTTGTTTTTTACTTTTTCATAATTAGAATATCAAAATGTACCGTATTTCCTCTTGTTTTCTTTCTTTACATATTTAGAATATAAAAATGTGACATATTTCCTTTTGTTTTTTACTTTTTCATATTTAGAATATCAAAATGTACCGTATTTCCTGTTGTTTTCTTTCTTTACATATTAAGAATATCAAAATGTGTCATATTTCCTTTTGTTTTTTACTTTTTCATATTTAGAATATCAAAATGTACCGTATTTCCTCTTGTTTTCTTTCTTTACATATTTAGAATATAAAAATGTGACATATTTCCTTTTGTTTTTTACTTTTTCATATTTAGAATATCAAAATGTACCGTATTTCCTCTTGTTTTCTTTCTTTACATATTTAGAATATCAAAATGTGACACATTTCCTTTTGTTTTTTACTTTTTCATATTTAGAATATCAAAATGTACCGTATTTCCTCTTGTTTTCTTTCTTTACATATTTAGAATATAAAAATGTGACATATTTCCTTTTGTTTTTTACTTTTTCATATTTAGAATATCAAAATGTACCGTATTTCCTCTTGTTTTCTTTCTTTACATATTTAGAATATAAAAATGTGACATATTTCCTTTTGTTTTTTACTTTTTCATATTTAGAATATCAAAATGTACCGTATTTCCTCTTGTTTTCTTTCTTTACATATTTAGAATATAAAAATGTGACATATTTCTTTTTGTTTTTTACTTTTTCATATTTAGAATATCAAAATGTACCGTATTTCCTCTTGTTTTCTTTCTTTACATATTTAGAATATAAAAATGTGACATATTTCCTTTTGTTTTTTACTTTTTCATATTTAGAATATCAAAATGTACCGTATTTCCTCTTGTTTTCTTTCTTTACATATTTAGAATATAAAAATGTGACATATTTCCTTTTGTTTTTTACTTTTTCATATTTAGAATATCAAAATGTACCGTATTTCCTCTTGTTTTCTTTCTTTACATATTTAGAATATAAAAATGTGACATATTTCCTTTTGTTTTTTACTTTTTCATATTTAGAATATCAAAATGTACCGTATTTCCTCTTGTTTTCTTTCTTTACATATTTAGAATATAAAAATGTGACATATTTCCTTTTGTTTTTTACTTTTTCATATTTAGAATATCAAAATGTACCGTATTTCCTCTTGTTTTCTTTCTTTACATATTTAGAATATAAAAATGTGACATATTTCCTTTTGTTTTTTACTTTTTCATATTTAGAATATCAAAATGTACCGTATTTCCTGTTGTTTTCTTTCTTTACATATTAAGAATATAAAAATGTGACATATTTCCTTTTGTTTTTTACTTTTTCATATTTAGAATATCAAAATGTACCGTATTTCCTCTTGTTTTCTTTCTTTACATATTTAGAATATAAAAACGTGTCATATTTCCTTTTGTTTTTTACTTTTTCATATTTAGAATATCAAAATGTACCGTATTTCCTGTTGTTTTCTTTCTTTACATATTAAGAATATCAAAATGTGTCATATTTCCTTTTGTTTTTTACTTTTTCATATTTAGAATATCAAAATGTACCGTATTTCCTCTTGTTTTCTTTCTTTACATATTTAGAATATAAAAATGTGCCATATTTCCTTTTGTTTTTTACTTTTTCATATTTAGAATATCAAAATGTACCGTATTTCCTGTTGTTTTCTTTCTTTACATATTAAGAATATAAAAATGTGCCATATTTCCTTTTGTTTTTTACTTTTTCATAATTAGAATATCAAAATGTACCGTATTTCCTCTTGTTTTCTTTCTTTACATATTTAGAATATAAAAATGTGACATATTTCCTTTTGTTTTTTACTTTTTCATATTTAGAATATCAAAATGTACCGTATTTCCTGTTGTTTTCTTTCTTTACATATTAAGAATATCAAAATGTGTCATATTTCCTTTTGTTTTTTACTTTTTCATATTTAGAATATCAAAATGTACCGTATTTCCTCTTGTTTTCTTTCTTTACATATTTAGAATATCAAAATGTGACATATTTCCTTTTGTTTTTTACTTTTTCATATTTAGAATATCAAAATGTACCGTATTTCGTCTTGTTTTCTTTCTTTACATATTTAGAATATCAAAATGTGACATATTTCCTTTTGTTTTTTACTTTTTCATATTTAGAATATCAAAATGTACCGTATTTCCTCTTGTTTTCTTTCTTTACATATTTAGAATATAAAAATGTGACATATTTCCTTTTGTTTTTTACTTTTTCATATTTAGAATATCAAAATGTACCGTATTTCGTCTTGTTTTCTTTCTTTACATATATAGAATATAAAAATGTGACATATTTCCTTTTGTTTTTTACTTTTTCATATTTAGAATATCAAAATGTACCGTATTTCCTGTTGTTTTCTTTCTTTACATATTTAGAATATAAAAATGTGACATATTTCCTTTTGTTTTTTACTTTTTCATATTTAGAATATCAAAATGTACCGTATTTCCTCTTGTTTTCTTTCTTTACATATTTAGAATATCAAAATGTGACACATTTCCTTTTGTTTTTTACTTTTTCATATTTAGAATATCAAAATGTACCGTATTTCCTCTTGTTTTCTTTCTTTACATATTTAGAATATAAAAATGTGACATATTTCCTTTTGTTTTTTACTTTTTCATATTTAGAATATCAAAATGTACCGTATTTCCTCTTGTTTTCTTTCTTTACATATTTAGAATATAAAAATGTGACATATTTCCTTTTGTTCTTTACTTTTTCATATTTAGAATATCAAAATGTACCGTATTTCCTCTTGTTTTCTTTCTTTATATATTTAGAATATAAAAATGTGCCATATTTCCTTTTGTTTTTTACTTTTTCATATTTAGAATATCAAAATGTACCGTATTTCCTCTTGTTTTCTTTCTTTACATATTTAGAATATAAAAATGTGCCATATTTCCTTTTGTTTTTTACTTTTTCATATTTAGAATATCAAAATGTACCGTATTTCCTCTTGTTTTCTTTCTTTACATATTTAGAATATAAAAATGTGACATATTTCCTTTTGTTTTTTACTTTTTCATATTTAGAATATCAAAATGTACCGTATTTCGTCTTGTTTTCTTTCTTTACATATTTAGAATATAAAAATGTGACATATTTCCTTTTGTTTTTTACTTTTTCATATTTAGAATATCAAAATGTACCGTATTTCCTCTTGTTTTCTTTCTTTACATATTTAGAATATAAAAATGTGACATATTTCCTTTTGTTTTTTACTTTTTCATATTTAGAATATCAAAATGTACCGTATTTCCTCTTGTTTTCTTTCTTTACATATTTAGAATATAAAAATGTGCCATATTTCCTTTTGTTTTTTACTTTTTCATATTTAGAATATCAAAATGTACCGTATTTCCTCTTGTTTTCTTTCTTTACATATTTAGAATATAAAAATGTGACATATTTCCTTTTGTTTTTTACTTTTTCATATTTAGAATATCAAAATGTACCGTATTTCCTCTTGTTTTCTTTCTTTACATATTTAGAATATAAAAATGTGACATATTTCCTTTTGTTTTTTACTTTTTCATATTTAGAATATCAAAATGTACCGTATTTCCTCTTGTTTTCTTTCTTTACATATTTAGAATATAAAAATGTGTCATATTTCCTTTTGTTTTTTACTTTTTCATATTTAGAATATCAAAATGTACCGTATTTCCTCTTGTTTTCTTTCTTTACATATTTAGAATATAAAAATGTGCCATATTTCCTTTTGTTTTTTACTTTTTCATATTTAGAATATCAAAATGTACCGTATTTCCTCTTGTTTTCTTTCTTTACATATTTAGAATATAAAAATGTGACATATTTCCTTTTGTTTTTTACTTTTTCATATTTAGAATATCAAAATGTACCGTATTTCCTCTTGTTTTCTTTCTTTACATATTTAGAATATAAAAATGTGACATATTTCCTTTTGTTTTTTACTTTTTCATATTTAGAATATCAAAATGTACCGTATTTCCTCTTGTTTTCTTTCTTTACATATTTAGAATATAAAAATGTGCCATATTTCCTTTTGTTTTTTACATTTTCATATTTAGAATATCAAAATGTACCGTATTTCCTCTTGTTTTCTTTCTTTACATATTTAGAATATAAAAATGTGCCATATTTCCTTTTGTTTTTTACTTTTTCATATTTAGAATATCAAAATGTACCGTATTTCCTCTTGTTTTCTTTCTTTACATATTTAGAATATCAAAATGTGACATATTTCCTTTTGTTTTTTACTTTTTCATATTTAGAATATCAAAATGTACCGTATTTCCTCTTGTTTTCTTTCTTTACATATTTAGAATATAAAAATGTGACATATTTCCTTTTGTTTTTTACTTTTTCATATTTAGAATATCAAAATGTACCGTATTTCGTCTTGTTTTCTTTCTTTACATATATAGAATATAAAAATGTGACATATTTCCTTTTGTTTTTTACTTTTTCATATTTAGAATATCAAAATGTACCGTATTTCCTGTTGTTTTCTTTCTTTACATATTTAGAATATAAAAATGTGACATATTTCCTTTTGTTTTTTACTTTTTCATATTTAGAATATCAAAATGTACCGTATTTCCTCTTGTTTTCTTTCTTTACATATTTAGAATATCAAAATGTGACACATTTCCTTTTGTTTTTTACTTTTTCATATTTAGAATATCAAAATGTACCGTATTTCCTCTTGTTTTCTTTCTTTACATATTTAGAATATAAAAATGTACCATATTTCCTTTTGTTTTTTACTTTTTCATATTTAGAATATCAAAATGTACCGTATTTCCTCTTGTTTTCTTTCTTTACATATTTAGAATATAAAAATGTGACATATTTCCTTTTGTTTTTTACTTTTTCATATTTAGAATATCAAAATGTACCGTATTTCCTCTTGTTTTCTTTCTTTACATATTTAGAATATAAAAATGTGCCATATTTCCTTTTGTTTTTTACTTTTTCATATTTAGAATATCAAAATGTACCGTATTTCCTCTTGTTTTCTTTCTTTACATATTTAGAATATAAAAATGTGCCATATTTCCTTTTGTTTTTTACTTTTTCATATTTAGAATATCAAAATGTACCGTATTTCCTCTTGTTTTCTTTCTTTACATATTTAGAATATAAAAATGTGACATATTTCCTTTTGTTTTTTACTTTTTCATATTTAGAATATCAAAATGTACCGTATTTCCTCTTGTTTTCTTTCTTTACATATTTAGAATATAAAAATGTGACATATTTCCTTTTGTTTTTTACTTTTTCATATTTAGAATATCAAAATGTACCGTATTTCCTCTTGTTTTCTTTCTTTACATATTTAGAATATAAAAATGTGCCATATTTCCTTTTGTTTTTTACTTTTTCATATTTAGAATATCAAAATGTACCGTATTTCCTCTTGTTTTCTTTCTTTACATATTTAGAATATAAAAATGTGCCATATTTCCTTTTGTTTTTTACTTTTTCATATTTAGAAGATCAAAATGTACCGTATTTCCTCTTGTTTTCTTTCTTTACATATTTAGAATATAAAAATGTGACATATTTCCTTTTGTTTTTTACTTTTTCATATTTAGAATATCAAAATGTACCATATTTCCTCTTGTTTTTTTTCTTTACATATTTAGAATATAAAAATGTGCCATATTTCCTTTTGTTTTTTACTTTTTCATATTTAGAATATCAAAATGTACCGTATTTCCTCTTGTTTTCTTTCTTTACATATTTAGAATATAAAAATGTGACATATTTCCTTTTGTTTTTTACTTTTTCATATTTAGAATATCAAAATGTACCGTATTTCCTCTTGTTTTCTTTCTTTACATATTTAGAATATAAAAATGTGACATATTTCCTTTTGTTTTTTACTTTTTCATATTTAGAATATCAAAATGTACCGTATTTCCTCTTGTTTTCTTTCTTTACATATTTAGAATATAAAAATGTGACATATTTCCTTTTGTTTTTTACTTTTTCATATTTAGAATATCAAAATGTACAGTATTTCCTCTTGTTTTCTTTCTTTACATATTTAGAATATAAAAATGTGACATATTTCCTTTTGTTTTTTACTTTTTCATATTTAGAATATCAAAATGTACCGAATTTCCTCTTGTTTTCTTTCTTTACATATTTAGAATATAAAAATGTGACATATTTCCTTTTGTTTTTTACTTTTTCATATTTAGAATATCAAAATGTACCGTATTTCCTCTTGTTTTCTTTCTTTACATATTTAGAATATAAAAATGTGACATATTTCCTTTTGTTTTTTACTTTTTCATATTTAGAATATCAAAATGTACCGTATTTCCTCTTGTTTTCTTTCTTTACTTTTTTAGAATATAAAAATGTGACATATTTCCTTTTGTTTTTTACTTTTTGATATTTAGAATATCAAAATGTACCGTATTTCCTCTTGTTTTCTTTCTTTACATATTTAGAATATAAAAATGTGCCATATTTCCTTTTGTTTTTTACTTTTTCATATTTAGAATATCAAAATGTACCGTATTTCCTCTTGTTTTCTTTCTTTACATATTTAGAATATAAAAATGTGCCATATTTCCTTTTGTTTTTTACTTTTTCATATTTAGAATATCAAAATGTACCGTATTTCCTCTTGTTTTCTTTCTTTACATATTTAGAATATAAAAATGTGACATATTTCCATTTGTTTTTTACTTTTTCATATTTAGAATATCAAAATATACCGTATTTCCTCTTGTTTTCTTTCTTTACATATTTAGAATATAAAAATGTGACCTATTTCCTTTTGTTTTTTACTTTTTCATATTTAGAATATCAAAATGTACCGTATTTCCTCTTGTTTTCTTTCTTTACATATTTAGAATATAAAAATGTGCCATATTTCCTTTTGTTTTTTACTTTTTCATATTTAGAATATCAAAATGTACCGTATTTCCTCTTGTTTTCTTTCTTTACATATTTAGAATATAAAAATGTGCCATATTTCCTTTTGTTTTTTACTTTTTCATATTTAGAATATCAAAATGTACCGTATTTCCTCTTGTTTTCTTTCTTTACATATTTAGAATATAAAAATGTGACATATTTCCTTTTGTTTTTTACTTTTTGATATTTAGAATATCAAAATGTACCGTATTTCCTCTTGTTTTTTTTCTTTACATATTTAGAATATAAAAATGTGCCATATTTCCTTTTGTTTTTTACTTTTTCATATTTAGAATATCAAAATGTACCGTATTTCCTCTTGTTTTCTTTCTTTACATATTTAGAATATAAAAATGTGACATATTTCCTTTTGTTTTTTACTTTTTCATATTTAGAATATCAAAATGTACCGTATTTCCTCTTGTTTTGTTTCTTTACATATTTAGAATATAAAAATGTGACATATTTCCTTTTGTTTTTTACTTTTTCATATTTAGAATATCAAAATGTACCGTATTTCCTTTGGTTTTCTTTCTTTACATATTTAGAATATAAAAATGTGACATATTTCCTTTTGTTTTTTACTTTTTCATACTTAGAATATCAAAATGTACCGTATTTCCTCTTGTTTTCTTTCTTTACATATTTAGAATATAAAAATGTGACATATTTCCTTTTGTTTTTTACTTTTTCATATTTAGAATATCAAAATGTACCGTATTTCCTCTTGTTTACTTTCTTTACATATTTAGAATATAAAAATGTGACATATTTCCTTTTGTTTTTTACTTTTTCATATTTAGAATATCAAAATGTACCGTATTTCCTTTGGTTTTCTTTCTTTACATATTTAGAATATAAAAATGTGACATATTTCCTTTTGTTTTTTACTTTTTCATATTTAGAATATCAAAATGTACCGTATTTCCTCTTGTTTTCTTTCTTTACATATTTAGAATATAAAAATGTGACATATTTCCTTTTGTTTTTTACTTTTTCATATTTAGAATATCAAAATGTACCGTATTTCCTCTTGTTTTCTTTCTTTACATATTTAGAATATAAAAATGTGACATATTTCCTTTTGTTTTTTACTTTTTCATATTTAGAATATCAAAATGTACCGTATTTCCTCTTGTTTTCTTTCTTTACATATTTAGAATATAAAAATGTGACATATTTCCTTTTGTTTTTTACTTTTTCATATTTAGAATATCAAAATGTACCGTATTTCCTTTGGTTTTCTTTCTTTACATATTTAGAATATAAAAATGTGACATATTTCCTTTTGTTTTTTACTTTTTCATATTTAGAATATCAAAATGTACCGTATTTCCTCTTGTTTTCTTTCTTTACATATTTAGAATATAAAAATGTGACATATTTCCTTTTGTTTTTTACTTTTTCATATTTAGAATATCAAAATGTACCGTATTTCCTTTGGTTTTCTTTATTTACATATTTAGAATATAAAAATGTGACATATTTCCTTTTGTTTTTTACTTTTTCATATTTAGAATATCAAAATGTACCGTATTTCCTCTTGTTTTCTTTCTTTACATATTTAGAATATAAAAATGTGACATATTTCCTTTTGTTTTTTACTTTTTCATATTTAGAATATCAAAATGTACCGTATTTCCTTTGGTTTTCTTTATTTACATATTTAGAATATAAAAATGTGACATATTTCCTTTTGTTTTTTACTTTTTCATATTTAGAATATCAAAATGTACCGTATTTCCTCTTGTTTTCTTTCTTTACATATTTAGAATATAAAAATGTGACATATTTTCTTTTGTTTTTTACTTTTTCATATTTAGAATATCAAAATGTACCGTATTTCCTTTGGTTTTCTTTATTTACATATTTAGAATATAAAAATGTGACATATATCCTTTTGTTTTTTACTTTTTCATATTTAGAATATCAAAATGTACCGTATTTCCTCTTGTTTTCTTTCTTTACATATTTAGAATATAAAAATGTGACATATTTCCTTTTGTTTTTTACTTTTTCATATTTAGAATATCAAAATGTACCGTATTTCCTCTTGTTTTCTTTCTTTACATATTTAGTATATAAAAATGTGACATATTTCCTATTGTTTTTTACTTTTTCATATATAGAATATCAAAATGTACCGTATTTCCTCTTGTTTTCTTTCTTTACATATTTAGAATATAAAAATGTGACATATTTCCTTTTGTTTTTTACTTTTTCATATTTAGAATATCAAAATGTACCGTATTTCCTTTGGTTTTCTTTCTTTACATATTTAGAATATAAAAATGTGACATATTTCCTTTTGTTTTTTACTTTTTCATATTTAGAATATCAAAATGTACCGTATTTCCTCTTGTTTTCTTTCTTTACATATTTAGAATATAAAAATGTGACATATTTCCTTTTGTTTTTTACTTTTTCATATTTAGAATATCAAAATGTACCGTATTTCCTTTGGTTTTCTTTCTTTACATATTTAGAATATAAAAATGTGACATATTTCCTTTTGTTTTTTACTTTTTCATATTTAGAATATCAAAATGTACCGTATTTCCTCTTGTTTTCTTTCTTTACATATTTAGAATATAAAAATGTGACATATTTCCTTTTGTTTTTTACTTTTTCATATTTAGAATATCAAAATGTACCGTATTTCCTCTTGTTTTCTTTCTTTACATATTTAGAATATAAAAATGTGACATATTTCCTTTTGTTTTTTACTTTTTCATATTTAGAATATCAAAATGTACCGTATTTCTTCTTGTTTTCTTTCTTTACATATTTAGAATATAAAAATGTGACATATTTCCTTTTGTTTTTTACTTTTTCATATTTAGAATATCAAAATGTACCGTATTTCCTCTTGTTTTCTTTCTTTACATATTTAGAATAAAAAATGTGACATATTTCCTTTTGTTTTTTACTTTTTCATATTTAGAATATCAAAATGTACCGTATTTCCTCTTGTTTTCTTTCTTTACATATTTAGAATATAAAAATGTGACATATTTCCTTTTGTTTTTTACTTTTTCATATTTAGAATATCAAAATGTACCGTATTTCCTCTTGTTTTCTTTCTTTACATATTTAGAATATAAAAATGTGACATATTTCCTTTTGTTTTTTACTTTTTCATATTTAGAATATCAAAATGTACCGTATTTCCTCTGTTTTCTTTCTTTACATATTTAGAATATAAAAATGTGACATATTTCCTTTTGTTTTTTACTTTTTCATATTTAGAATATCAAAATGTACCGTATTTCCTCTTGTTTTCTTTCTTTACATATTTAGAATATAAAAATGTGACATATTTCCTTTTGTTTTTTACTTTTTCATATATAGAATATCAAAATGTACCGTATTTCCTCTTGTTTTCTTTCTTTACATATTTAGAATATAAAAATGTGACATATTTCCTTTTGTTTTTTACTTTTTCATATTTAGAATATCAAAATGTACCGTATTTCCTCTTGTTTTCTTTCTTTACATATTTAGAATATAAAAATGTGACATATTTCCTTTTGTTTTTTACTTTTTCATATTTAGAATATCAAAATGTACCGTATTTCCTCTTGTTTTCTTTCTTTACATATTTAGAATATAAAAATGTGCCATATTTCCTTTTGTTTTTTACTTTTTCATATTTAGAATATCAAAATGTACCGTATTTCCTCTTGTTTTCTTTCTTTACATATTTAGAATATAAAAATGTGCCATATTTCCTTTTGTTTTTTACTTTTTCATATTTAGAATATCAAAATGTACCGTATTACCTCTTGTTTTCTTTCTTTACTTTTTTAGAATATAAAAATGTGACATATTTCCTTTTGTTTTTTACTTTTTCATATTTAGAATATCAAAATGTACCGTATTTCCTCTTGTTTTCTTTCTTTACATATTTAGAATATAAAAATGTGACATATTTCCTTTTGTTTTTTACTTTTTCATATTTAGAATATCAAAATGTACCGTATTTCCTCTTGTTTTCTTTCTTTACATATTTAGAATATAAAAATGTGACATATTTCCTTTTGTTTTTTACTTTTTCATATTTAGAATATCAAAATGTACCGTATTTCCTCTTGTTTTCTTTCTTTACATATTTAGAATATAAAAATGTGCCATATTTCCTTTTGTTTTTTACTTTTTCATATTTAGAATATCAAAATGTACCGTATTTCCTGTTGTTTTCTTTCTTTACATATTTAGAATATAAAAATGTGACATATTTCCTTTTGTTTTTTACTTTTTCATATTTAGAATATCAAAATGTACCGTATTTCCTCTTGTTTTCTTTCTTTACATATTTAGAATATAAAAATGTGCCATATTTCCTTTTGTTTTTTACTTTTTCATATTTAGAATATCAAAATGTACCGTATTTCCTCTTGTTTTCTTTCTTTACATATTTAGAATATAAAAATGTGCCATATTTCCTTTTGTTTTTTACTTTTTCATATTTAGAATATCAAAATGTACCGTATTTCCTCTTGTTTTCTTTCTTTACATATTTAGAATATAAAAATGTGCCATATTTCCTTTTGTTTTTTACTTTTTCATATTTAGTATATCAAAATGTACCGTATTTCCTCTTGTTTTCTTTCTTTACATATTTAGAATATAAAAATGTGCCATATTTCCTTTTGTTTTTTACTTTTTCATATTAGAATATCAAAATGTACCGTATTTCCTCTTGTTTTCTTTCTTTACATATTTAGAATATAAAAATGTGCCATATTTCCTTTTGTTTTTTACTTTTTCATATTTAGAATATCAAAATGTACCGTATTTCGTCTTGTTTTCTTTCTTTACATATTTAGAATATAAAAATGTGCCATATTTCCTTTTGTTTTTTACTTTTTCATATTTAGAATATCAAAATGTACCGTATTTCCTCTTGTTTTCTTTCTTTACTTTTTTAGAATATAAAAATGTGACATATTTCCTTTTGTTTTTTACTTTTTCATATTTAGAATATCAAAATGTACCGTATTTCCTCTTGTTTTCTTTCTTTACATATTTAGAATATAAAAATGTGACATATTTCCTTTTGTTTTTTACTTTTTCATATTTAGAATATCAAAATGTACCGTATTTCCTCTTGTTTTCTTTCTTTACATATTTAGAATATAAAAATGTGACATATTTCCTTTTGTTTTTTACTTTTTCATATTTAGAATATCAAAATGTACCGTATTTCCTCTTGTTTTCTTTCTTTACATATTTAGAATATAAAAATGTGACATATTTCCTTTTGTTTTTTACTTTTTCATATTTAGAATATCAAAATGTACCGTATTTCCTCTTGTTTTCTTTCTTTACATATTTAGAATATAAAAATGTGACATATTTCCTTTTGTTTTTTACTTTTTCATATTTAGAATATCAAAATGTACCGTATTTCCTCTTGTTTTCTTTCTTTACATATTTAGAATATAAAAATGTGACATATTTCCTTTTGTTTTTTACTTTTTCATATATAGAATATCAAAATGTACCGTATTTCCTCTTGTTTTCTTTCTTTACATATTTAGAATATAAAAATGTGACATATTTCCTTTTGTTTTTTACTTTTACATATTTAGAATATCAAAATGTACCGTATTTCCTCTTGTTTTCTTTCTTTACATATTTAGAATATAAAAATGTGACATATTTCCTTTTGTTTTTTACTTTTTCATATTTAGAATATCAAAATGTACCGTATTTCCTCTTGTTTTCTTTCTTTACATATTTAGAATATAAAAATGTGACATATTTCCTTTTGTTTTTTACTTTTTCATATTTAGAATATCAAAATGTACCGTATTTCCTCTTGTTTTCTTTCTTTACATATTTAGAATATAAAAATGTGCCATATTTCCTTTTGTTTTTTACTTTTTCATATTTAGAATATCAAAATGTACCGTATTTCCTGTTGTTTTCTTTCTTTACATATTTAGAATATAAAAATGTGCCATATTTCCTTTTGTTTTTTACTTTTTCATATTTAGAATATCAAAATGTACCGTATTTCCTCTTGTTTTCTTTCTTTACATATTTAGAATATAAAAATGTGCCATATTTCCTTTTGTTTTTTACTTTTTCATATTTAGAATATCAAAATGTACCGTATTTCCTCTTGTTTTCTTTCTTTACTTTTTTAGAATATAAAAATGTGCCATATTTCCTTTTGTTTTTTACTTTTTCATATTTAGAATATCAAAATGTACCGTATTTCCTCTTGTTTTCTTTCTTTACATATTTAGAATATAAAAATGTGCCATATTTCCTTTTGTTTTTTACTTTTTCATATTTAGAATATCAAAATGTACCGTATTTCGTCTTGTTTTCTTTCTTTACATATTTAGAATATAAAAATGTGCCATATTTCCTTTTGTTTTTTACTTTTTCATATTTAGAATATCAAAATGTACCGTATTTCCTCTTGTTTTCTTTCTTTACTTTTTTAGAATATAAAAATGTGACATATTTCCTTTTGTTTTTTACTTTTTCATATTTAGAATATCAAAATGTACCGTATTTCCTCTTGTTTTCTTTCTTTACATATTTAGAATATAAAAATGTGACATATTTCCTTTTGTTTTTTACTTTTTCATATTTAGAATATCAAAATGTACCGTATTTCCTCTTGTTTTCTTTCTTTACATATTTAGAATATAAAAATGTGACATATTTCCTTTTGTTTTTTACTTTTTCATATTTAGAATATCAAAATGTACCGTATTTCCTCTTGTTTTCTTTCTTTACATATTTAGAATATAAAAATGTGACATATTTCCTTTTGTTTTTTACTTTTTCATATTTAGAATATCAAAATGTACCGTATTTCCTCTGTTTTCTTTCTTTACATATTTAGAATATAAAAATGTGACATATTTCCTTTTGTTTTTTACTTTTTCATATTTAGAATATCAAAATGTACCGTATTTCCTCTTGTTTTCTTTCTTTACATATTTAGAATATAAAAATGTGACATATTTCCTTTTGTTTTTTACTTTTTCATATATAGAATATCAAAATGTACCGTATTTCCTCTTGTTTTCTTTCTTTACATATTTAGAATATAAAAATGTGACATATTTCCTTTTGTTTTTTACTTTTTCATATTTAGAATATCAAAATGTACCGTATTTCCTCTTGTTTTCTTTCTTTACATATTTAGAATATAAAAATGTGACATATTTCCTTTTGTTTTTTACTTTTTCATATTTAGAATATCAAAATGTACCGTATTTCCTCTTGTTTTCTTTCTTTACATATTTAGAATATAAAAATGTGCCATATTTCCTTTTGTTTTTTACTTTTTCATATTTAGAATATCAAAATGTACCGTATTTCCTCTTGTTTTCTTTCTTTACATATTTAGAATATAAAAATGTGCCATATTTCCTTTTGTTTTTTACTTTTTCATATTTAGAATATCAAAATGTACCGTATTTCCTCTTGTTTTCTTTCTTTACATATTTAGAATATAAAAATGTGCCATATTTCCTTTTGTTTTTTACTTTTTCATATTTAGAATATCAAAATGTACCGTATTTCCTCTTGTTTTCTTTCTTTACATATTTAGAATATAAAAATGTGCCATATTTCCTTTTGTTTTTTACTTTTTCATATTTAGAATATCAAAATGTACCGTATTTCCTCTTGTTTTCTTTCTTTACTTTTTTAGAATATAAAAATGTGACATATTTCCTTTTGTTTTTTACTTTTTCATATTTAGAATATCAAAATGTACCGTATTTCCTCTTGTTTTCTTTCTTTACATATTTAGAATATAAAAATGTGACATATTTCCTTTTGTTTTTTACTTTTTCATATTTAGAATATCAAAATGTACCGTATTTCCTCTTGTTTTCTTTCTTTACATATTTAGAATATAAAAATGTGCCATATTTCCTTTTGTTTTTTACTTTTTCATATTTAGAATATCAAAATGTACCGTATTTCCTCTTGTTTTCTTTCTTTACATATTTAGAATATAAAAATGTGACATATTTCCTTTTGTTTTTTACTTTTTCATATTTAGAATATCAAAATGTACCGTATTTCCTGTTGTTTTCTTTCTTTACATATTTAGAATATAAAAATGTGACATATTTCCTTTTGTTTTTTACTTTTTCATATTTAGAATATCAAAATGTACCGTATTTCCTCTTGTTTTCTTTCTTTACATATTTAGAATATAAAAATGTGCCATATTTCCTTTTGTTTTTTACTTTTTCATATTTAGAATATCAAAATGTACCGTATTTCCTCTTGTTTTCTTTCTTTACATATTTAGAATATAAAAATGTGACATATTTCCTTTTGTTTTTTACTTTTTCATATTTAGAATATCAAAATGTACCGTATTTCCTCTTGTTTTCTTTCTTTACATATTTAGAATATAAAAATGTGCCATATTTCCTTTTGTTTTTTACTTTTTCATATTTAGAATATCAAAATGTACCGTATTTCCTCTTGTTTTCTTTCTTTACATATTTAGAATATAAAAATGTGCCATATTTCCTTTTGTTTTTTACTTTTTCATATTTAGAATATCAAAATGTACCGTATTTCCTCTTGTTTTCTTTCTTTACATATTTAGAATATATAAATGTGCCATATTTCCTTTTGTTTTTTACTTTTTCATATTTAGAATATCAAAATGTACCGTATTTCCTCTTGTTTTCTTTCTTTACATATTTAGAATATAAAAATGTGCCATATTTCCTTTTGTTTTTTACTTTTTCATATTTAGAATATCAAAATGTACCGTATTTCCTCTTGTTTTCTTTCTTTACTTTTTTAGAATATAAAAATGTGACATATTTCCTTTTGTTTTTTACTTTTTCATATTTAGAATATCAAAATGTACCGTATTTCCTCTTGTTTTCTTTCTTTACATATTTAGAATATAAAAATGTGACATATTTCCTTTTGTTTTTTACTTTTTCATATTTAGAATATCAAAATGTACCGTATTTCCTCTTGTTTTCTTTCTTTACATATTTAGAATATAAAAATGTGACATATTTCCTTTTGTTTTTTACTTTTTCATATTTAGAATATCAAAATGTACCGTATTTCCTCTTGTTTTCTTTCTTTACATATTTAGAATATAAAAATGTGACATATTTCCTTTTGTTTTTTACTTTTTCATATTTAGAATATCAAAATGTACCGTATTTCCTGTTGTTTTCTTTCTTTACATATTTAGAATATAAAAATGTGACATATTTCCTTTTGTTTTTTACTTTTTCATATTTAGAATATCAAAATGTACCGTATTTCCTCTTGTTTTCTTTCTTTACATATTTAGAATATAAAAATGTGACATATTTCCTTTTGTTTTTTACTTTTTCATATTTAGAATATCAAAATGTACCGTATTTCCTCTTGTTTTCTTTCTTTACATATTTAGAATATAAAAATGTGCCATATTTCCTTTTGTTTTTTACTTTTTCATATTTAGAATATCAAAATGTACCGTATTTCCTCTTGTTTTCTTTCTTTACATATTTAGAATATAAAAATGTGACATATTTCCTTTTGTTTTTTACTTTTTCATATTTAGAATATCAAAATGTACCGTATTTCCTCTTGTTTTCTTTCTTTACATATTTAGAATATAAAAATGTGACATATTTCCTTTTGTTTTTTACTTTTTCATATTTAGAATATCAAAATGTACCGTATTTCCTCTTGTTTTCTTTCTTTACATATTTAGAATATAAAAATGTGACATATTTCCTTTTGTTTTTTACTTTTTCATATTTAGAATATCAAAATGTACCGTATTTCCTCTTGTTTTATTTCTTTACATATTTAGAATATAAAAATGTGCCATATTTCCTTTTGTTTTTTACTTTTTCATATTTAGAATATCAAAATGTACCGTATTTCCTCTTGTTTTCTTTCTTTACATATTTAGAATATAAAAATGTGCCATATTTCCTTTTGTTTTTACTTTTTCATATTTAGAATATCAAAATGTACCGTATTTCCTCTTGTTTTCTTTCTTTACATATTTAGAATATAAAAATGTGCCATATTTCCTTTTGTTTTTTACTTTTTCATATTTAGAATATCAAAATGTACCGTATTTCCTCTTGTTTTCTTTCTTTACATATTTAGAATATAAAAATGTGCCATATTTCCTTTTGTTTTTTACTTTTTCATATTTAGAATATCAAAATGTACCGTATTTCCTCTTGTTTTCTTTCTTTACATGTTTAGAATATAAAAATGTGACATATTTCCTTTTGTTTTTTACTTTTTCATATTTAGAATATCAAAATGTACCGTATTTCCTCTTGTTTTCTTTCTTTACATATTTAGAATATAAAAATGTGACATATTTCCTTTTGTTTTTTACTTTTTCATATTTAGAATATCAAAATGTACCGTATTTCCTCTTGTTTTCTTTCTTTACATATTTAGAATATAAAAATGTGACATATTTCCTTTTGTTTTTTACTTTTTCATATTTAGAATATCAAAATGTACCGTATTTCCTCTTGTTTTCTTTCTTTACATATTTAGAATATAAAAATGTGACATATTTCCTTTTGTTTTTTACTTTATCATATTTAGAATATCAAAATGTACCGTATTTCCTCTTGTTTTCTTTCTTTACATATTTAGAATATAAAAATGTGCCATATTTCCTTTTGTTTTTTACTTTTTCATATTTAGAATATCAAAATGTACCGTATTTCCTCTTGTTTTCTTTCTTTACATATTTAGAATATAAAAATGTGACATATTTCCTTTTGTTTTTTACTTTTTCATATTTAGAATATCAAAATGTACCGTATTTCCTCTTGTTTTCTTTCTTTACATATTTAGAATATAAAAATGTGACATATTTCCTTTTGTTTTTTACTTTTTCATATTTAGAATATCAAAATGTACCGTATTTCCTCTTGTTTTCTTTCTTTACATATTTAGAATATAAAAATGTGCCTTATTTCCTTTTGTTTTTTACTTTTTCATATTTAGAATATCAAAATGTACCGTATTTCCTCTTGTTTTCTTTCTTTACATATTTAGAATATAAAAATGTGAAATATTTCCTTTTGTTTTTTACTTTTTCATATTTAGAATATCAAAATGTACCGTATTTCGTCTTGTTTTCTTTCTTTACATATTTAGAATATAAAAATGTGCCATATTTCCTTTTGTTTTTTACTTTTTCATATTTAGAATATCAAAATGTACCGTATTTCCTCTTGTTTTCTTTCTTTACATATTTAGAATATAAAAATGTGACATATTTCCTTTTGTTTTTTACTTTTTCATATTTAGAATATCAAAATGTACCGTATTTCCTCTTGTTTTATTTCTTTACATATTTAGAATATAAAAATGTGCCATATTTCCTTTTGTTTTTTACTTTTTCATATTTAGAATATCAAAATGTACCGTATTTCCTCTTGTTTTCTTTCTTTACATATTTAGAATATAAAAATGTGCCATATTTCCTTTTGTTTTTTACTTTTTCATATTTAGAATATCAAAATGTACCGTATTTCCTCTTGTTTTCTTTCTTTACATATTTAGAATATAAAAATGTGCCATATTTCCTTTTGTTTTTTACTTTTTCATATTTAGAATATCAAAATGTACCGTATTTCCTCTTGTTTTCTTTCTTTACATATTTAGAATATAAAAATGTGCCATATTTCCTTTTGTTTTTTACTTTTTCATATTTAGAATATCAAAATGTACCGTATTTCCTCTTGTTTTCTTTCTTTACATATTTAGAATATAAAAATGTGACATATTTCCTTTTGTTTTTTACTTTTTCATATTTAGAATATCAAAATGTACCGTATTTCCTCTTGTTTTCTTTCTTTACATATTTAGAATATAAAAATGTGACATATTTCCTTTTGTTTTTTACTTTTTCATATTTAGAATATCAAAATGTACCGTATTTCCTCTTGTTTTCTTTCTTTACATATTTAGAATATAAAAATGTGACATATTTCCTTTTGTTTTTTACTTTTTCATATTTAGAATATCAAAATGTACCGTATTTCCTCTTGTTTTCTTTCTTTACATATTTAGAATATAAAAATGTGACATATTTCCTTTTGTTTTTTACTTTTTCATATTTAGAATATCAAAATGTACCGTATTTCCTCTTGTTTTCTTTCTTTACATATTTAGAATATAAAAATGTGCCATATTTCCTTTTGTTTTTTACTTTTTCATATTTAGAATATCAAAATGTACCGTATTTCCTCTTGTTTTCTTTCTTTACATATTTAGAATATAAAAATGTGACATATTTCCTTTTGTTTTTTACTTTTTCATATTTAGAATATCAAAATGTACCGTATTTCCTCTTGTTTTCTTTCTTTACATATTTAGAATATAAAAATGTGACATATTTCCTTTTGTTTTTTACTTTTTCATATTTAGAATATCAAAATGTACCGTATTTCCTCTTGTTTTCTTTCTTTACATATTTAGAATATAAAAATGTGCCATATTTCCTTTTGTTTTTTACTTTTTCATATTTAGAATATCAAAATGTACCGTATTTCCTCTTGTTTTCTTTCTTTACATATTTAGAATATAAAAATGTGACATATTTCCTTTTGTTTTTTACTTTTTCATATTTAGAATATCAAAATGTACCGTATTTCCTCTTGTTTTCTTTCTTTACATATTTAGAATATAAAAATGTGCCATATTTCCTTTTGTTTTTTACTTTTTCATATTTAGAATATCAAAATGTACCGTATTTCCTCTTGTTTTCTTTCTTTACATATTTAGAATATAAAAATGTGACATATTTCCTTTTGTTTTTTACTTTTTCATATTTAGAATATCAAAATGTACCGTATTTCCTCTTGTTTTCTTTCTTTACATATTTAGAATATAAAAATGTGACATATTTCCTTTTGTTTTTTACTTTTTCATATTTAGAATATCAAAATGTACCGTATTTCCTCTTGTTTTCTTTCTTTACATATTTAGAATATAAAAATGTGACATATTTCCTTTTGTTTTTTACTTTTTCATATTTAGAATATCAAAATGTACCGTATTTCCTCTTGTTTTCTTTCTTTACATATTTAGAATATAAAAATGTGACATATTTCCTTTTGTTTTTTACTTTTTCATATTTAGAATATCAAAATGTACCGTATTTCCTCTTGTTTTCTTTCTTTACATATTTAGAATATAAAAATGTGACATATTTCCTTTTGTTTTTTACTTTTTCATATTTAGAATATCAAAATGTACCGTATTTCCTCTTGTTTTCTTTCTTTACATATTTAGAATATAAAAATGTGACATATTTCCTTTTGTTTTTTACTTTTTCATATTTAGAATATCAAAATGTACCGTATTTCCTCTTGTTTTCTTTCTTTACATATTTAGAATATAAAAATGTGACATATTTCCTTTTGTTTTTTACTTTTTCATATTTAGAATATCAAAATGTACCGTATTTCCTCTTGTTTTCTTTCTTTACATATTTAGAATATAAAAATGTGCCATATTTCCTTTTGTTTTTTACTTTTTCATATTTAGAATATCAAAATGTACCGTATTTCCTCTTGTTTTCTTTCTTTACATATTTAGAATATAAAAATGTGACATATTTCCTTTTGTTTTTTACTTTTTCATATTTAGAATATCAAAATGTACCGTATTTCCTCTTGTTTTCTTTCTTTACATATTTAGAATATAAAAATGTGACATATTTCCTTTTGTTTTTTACTTTTTCATATTTAGAATATCAAAATGTACCGTATTTCCTCTTGTTTTCTTTCTTTACATATTTAGAATATAAAAATGTGACATATTTCCTTTTGTTTTTTACTTTTTCATATTTAGAATATCAAAATGTACCGTATTTCCTCTTGTTTTCTTTCTTTACATATTTAGAATATAAAAATGTGACATATTTCCTTTTGTTTTTTACTTTTTCATATTTAGAATATCAAAATGTACCGTATTTCCTCTTGTTTTCTTTCTTTACATATTTAGAATATAAAAATGTGACATATTTCCTTTTGTTTTTTACTTTTTCATATTTAGAATATCAAAATGTACCGTATTTCCTCTTGTTTTCTTTCTTTACATATTTAGAATATAAAAATGTGACATATTTCCTTTTGTTTTTTACTTTTTCATATTTAGAATATCAAAATGTACCGTATTTCCTCTTGTTTTCTTTCTTTACATATTTAGAATATAAAAATGTGACATATTTCCTTTTGTTTTTTACTTTTTCATATTTAGAATATCAAAATGTACCGTATTTCCTCTTGTTTTCTTTCTTTACATATTTAGAATATAAAAATGTGCCATATTTCCTTTTGTTTTTTACTTTTTCATATTTAGAATATCAAAATGTACCGTATTTCCTCTTGTTTTCTTTCTTTACATATTTAGAATATAAAAATGTGACATATTTCCTTTTGTTTTTTACTTTTTCATATTTAGAATATCAAAATGTACCGTATTTCCTCTTGTTTTCTTTCTTTACATATTTAGAATATAAAAATGTGCCATATTTCCTTTTGTTTTTTACTTTTTCATATTTAGAATATCAAAATGTACCGTATTTCCTCTTGTTTTCTTTCTTTACATATTTAGAATATAAAAATGTGACATATTTCCTTTTGTTTTTTACTTTTTCATATTTAGAATATCAAAATGTACCGTATTTCCTCTTGTTTTCTTTCTTTACATATTTAGAATATAAAAATGTGCCATATTTCCTTTTGTTTTTTACTTTTTCATATTTAGAATATCAAAATGTACCGTATTTCCTCTTGTTTTCTTTCTTTACATATTTAGAATATAAAAATGTGACATATTTCCTTTTGTTTTTTACTTTTTCATATTTAGAATATCAAAATGTACCGTATTTCCTCTTGTTTTCTTTCTTTACATATTTAGAATATAAAAATGTGACATATTTCCTTTTGTTTTTTACTTTTTCATATTTAGAATATCAAAATGTACCGTATTTCCTCTTGTTTTCTTTCTTTACATATTTAGAATATAAAAATGTGACATATTTCCTTTTGTTTTTTACTTTTTCATATTTAGAATATCAAAATGTACCGTATTTCCTCTTGTTTTCTTTCTTTACATATTTAGAATATAAAAATGTGACATATTTCCTTTTGTTTTTTACTTTTTCATATTTAGAATATCAAAATGTACCGTATTTCCTCTTGTTTTCTTTCTTTACATATTTAGAATATAAAAATGTGCCATATTTCCTTTTGTTTTTTACTTTTTCATATTTAGAATATCAAAATGTACCGTATTTCCTCTTGTTTTCTTTCTTTACATATTTAGAATATAAAAATGTGACATATTTCCTTTTGTTTTTTACTTTTTCATATTTAGAATATCAAAATGTACCGTATTTCCTCTTGTTTTCTTTCTTTACATATTTAGAATATAAAAATGTGACATATTTCCTTTTGTTTTTTACTTTTTCATATTTAGAATATCAAAATGTACCGTATTTCCTCTTGTTTTCTTTCTTTACATATTTAGAATATAAAAATGTGACATATTTCCTTTTGTTTTTTACTTTTTCATATTTAGAATATCAAAATGTACCGTATTTCCTCTTGTTTTCTTTCTTTACATATTTAGAATATAAAAATGTGACATATTTCCTTTTGTTTTTTACTTTTTCATATTTAGAATATCAAAATGTACCGTATTTCCTCTTGTTTTCTTTCTTTACATATTTAGAATATAAAAATGTGACATATTTCCTTTTGTTTTTTACTTTTTCATATTTAGAATATCAAAATGTACCGTATTTCCTCTTGTTTTCTTTCTTTACATATTTAGAATATAAAAATGTGACATATTTCCTTTTGTTTTTTACTTTTTCATATTTAGAATATCAAAATGTACCGTATTTCCTCTTGTTTTCTTTCTTTACATATTTAGAATATAAAAATGTGACATATTTCCTTTTGTTTTTTACTTTTTCATATTTAGAATATCAAAATGTACCGTATTTCCTCTTGTTTTCTTTCTTTACATATTTAGAATATAAAAATGTGACATATTTCCTTTTGTTTTTTACTTTTTCATATTTAGAATATCAAAATGTACCGTATTTCCTCTTGTTTTCTTTCTTTACATATTTAGAATATAAAAATGTGACATATTTCCTTTTGTTTTTTACTTTTTCATATTTAGAATATCAAAATGTACCGTATTTCCTCTTGTTTTCTTTCTTTACATATTTAGAATATAAAAATGTGACATATTTCCTTTTGTTTTTTACTTTTTCATATTTAGAATATCAAAATGTACCGTATTTCCTCTTGTTTTCTTTCTTTACATATTTAGAATATAAAAATGTGACATATTTCCTTTTGTTTTTTACTTTTTCATATTTAGAATATCAAAATGTACCGTATTTCCTCTTGTTTTCTTTCTTTACATATTTAGAATATAAAAATGTGACATATTTCCTTTTGTTTTTTACTTTTTCATATTTAGAATATCAAAATGTACCGTATTTCCTCTTGTTTTCTTTCTTTACATATTTAGAAT